>JAMFLL010001059.1:8785-20745 GCA_027475725.1 Pythium rhizo-oryzae | reverse complement strand
GGCCTGAAGTGGCGCCCGGTCCCAGGCGGTTCACTTCCCGTTGGGAAAAAAACTCATGCGAATCTTCGGGCGGTTTGAACCTCGAGCCACCATACCACAGCGCCCCCTTCAGCGGCCGGGTCGTCCCAGTCGATCCGCCCGTTGAAGCATTTCGAGAGTTGGCGGCGAGAGAAGAAGGCCGTCATTCAGCGCTCCATAAGGTACGTCCCCACGTGCACGTTGTCCTGGACCTCTCGAGTCGAGCCTTCGCTCACAGCGCCGCGCGCTTCCTTGCTAGCATGTCAGCGAACGACGGTGACCATCCCTGGGCGCTCGAGCCTGGACGCATGGCCGACGAACTGCGCGTCGCGCTCAACAAGGTTCGCGATGCGCTGCTTCGCCCGTCGGCGGACTTCGAGACGATGCGGCATGGGCTCGTGGTAAAGCGTCTGGTCCGCGTGATTCGTAAGGCGCTCAAGGACGGCGACCCGGAGTGCTTGGCCGAGCTGGAGCATCTGGATCCGAATGCCGCGCGGGCCCCGCCTGCTGTGGGTCAGCCGAGGTCGGCAGCTGCTTTGGTACGTGTTTGCTCGTGTACGCTTATTCGAATCACGTTTGGTGCTGACGCATGTCGTTCGTCTCCTCCTGTAGGCGGTCGAGGATGATCTCCGGGCGAAAGAGGCGCTTCTGCGGGCGGCCAACACAACGATCGGTCGGCTGCGTCAGGAGCTGGCAGCCGCGACGCGTGGAGACACCGGCCTGTCCGCTCTGACAACAGTCACGGAGAACCAGCGGCTGCACGAGCGGTTGGAGGAGGCGAACGCCACCATCGAGCAGCTCGGCAGCGAGAAAGATCGACTCGAAACGGTGGTGGCACGGTACGCCACTCACGGCACTCCCGACGAAGTGGACCGCGACCTGCGGGCGCTACACCTATCTGCGTCGACCTTGTTCCGGGCGGCGGCAGTCTTCGACCGGGTCGCGACTCAATACGAGGCGGTGCTCGGTCCCGTGCTCCTGGGCGCCGGCCGGCGTGCGGCGGCACTTGAGGCGGTGCTACAGTGTGCTACGGAAGATCTTCATGAGGAGGGTGACACGCCTCCAAGCATGCTCGTCTCTGCTCTCTCCGAGCTGGATCCCCGTGGTGAGCATTTCACAGCTCCCGTCCAAGCAATGGAGCAGCTCGCGGAAGAACTCCAGGGTCGCGATTCGACTGTCGGCGCTGTCTTGCCGACCGGCGATCAGCTGGAGGCTTTGTTGCGTTTGTCAACCGAGTACCGAGGCTTCTTTCGTGAGCGAGTCAACGGTGCCCTGGCAGACCTCCCTGAGGTCTACCAGGGACTGCTCAGCGCCGGCGCCCCACCGCGTCGGTCGACTGGATCGATTACGCGCTCGCAGTCTGCAGCTTCTCGCTCGCCGTCGGTCGGTTTGAATACGTCTCCAGCCGCGCGTGATCGACCTCCAACTGCTACTCCTTCGCGTTCAGCTAGTGGGCTACCCCGTCGCGCTCAGCGCTCCCTTCAGCTAGATACTGCTGTCGACGAGGTAGCTGGTGACGACGACGAGCTTCCGTCGGAGCGTGTGCTGTCGCAGGGGGATCGAAACTTGCTGATCACTTCCTCGGCGAAGGAATGTCACAGGGAGCGGCCCAGCGGTCAGTCCGGGCTCGCCGAGACCCGTCTGAGTGCGCACAACGCGTTTCAGAAGTGGGACGCCAGGCGCCCGAAGGGCAGCGCCGTCTGGCCCGAGGGTCCGCCTTTTCCAATCGACGCGCCCGCGGCTGTTGCAGATCTTGCCATGGTTCCGTGGCGCCTTGGTCACTTCGAAGACGAACGTGTTGTCCCGACCCTTCAGGAGTTTTCCGGGCTCGTCGGCCGATCGCACGGTGGCCGTCTCCTGCCGCTTCCTGAAGCCGTCGCCTATTACGCGACTCGCCCCTGGCGCCACCTTGCAGAGCAGTATCCGGCTCCGATCTCCTTTGACCCGCAAGACCCTCGCTTCCGCCAGCTATACGTGAACGTCGTGAACATCTGGGTCGGCCACACGCAAGCACTTTGGGAGCGCACGCACCACCTCATGGTGGAGCACGACATGACGGACGCCGCGGCCCACGAGATGTTCTTTAAACAGCGTCATCTCCGTAACACCAAGCTGTCTTCCGCCTGGCACGGCGTACTCCAGCTCGTCTGGCGGTTGACGAGCGCCCACCACGCCGACGCCGACCTCTTCCTGGATCCCTTTATCCCTTGGCCGCCCGTGTTTGGAGTCATGTTGATTATGGCGGATGGCGGCCAGTCTGCGGGGGCAGCAGTGCGCGAGCACGAAGACTTCCTGCCCGAGTGCGCATATTTTCTCGGCGATCAAGAGCCCCACCACCCAGTTCACCGCCACGGCTGCCTCGGGCGTGTCCGAGGAAAGGTCATCATCGCTGCAGGTGAAGCGTCGGCAGGTGCAGCTGATGTCATCGACGTTTTGTCTGACTCGCCCCCGCCAGCGCGTCCAACTCCGGTGGCCCTTCCATCAGCGTCCAGTTCCAGACAGTCAGCTGCCCTCCGTCGTGCGGCACTCGTGACCACGCTTCGCCTGCCTCCTCGGCCGGCCACGCCCGCGTCATCTGCTGGAGTGTCTGCGTCTGCACCGCCGGCATCTGCACCGCGAAGTTCTGTACTCGGTAAGCGCCAACTAGTCGATGAGGAAGGGAAAGAGAGCAGCGAACCACTCCCGCCGCCCAAGCGTCACGAGCCAAGCTCGACAGGTGTTCTCGGAGGTGCTGCTAACTCGCCTGCGCATGCTGCTTCCCCAAAGTTGTCGTCGGCAGGCGCCGTGACTCCTTCGACTGCTGAATTCGACCCAGCGGCTGCTGGCCCAGCTGGACTTCCCGCCGAGCCACCCGAAGGTGTCGCCCCTCCGCCTGACACCCCAGTCGACGAGGAACTCGCGCCACAAGCCGCTGACGATGAAGTCCAGGCCGCAGCTGATCAGCAGCCAGTCGTCCCAAGCGCGCGCGCGACTGAGGCGTCCGACTCGGCTCGAGTAGTGGCTGGGAGTTCGAGCGGTGAACGAATCGCTGAGTCAGCTGTTGACGAACAACCCGCATCGGAACCAGGTAGCGGGCCAGGTGACGGGAGTGACGAGACCCCCCGCAGAGAGGTAGAGGCGCCTGACGAGCCCACCGACGCGTCCGGCGAGCCACACGGCACGGCTGACGTGCGTGAGGGGAGGTCCGAGGCTGTCGACGCCGGCGCCAGTAGCGGCACGCACGTGGGCGCGTCCGGAGGTGTGAGTGAGTCTGCTACAGCTGAAGGGGAGCCTGCCTCAGCCACTCAGCACAGCGCCCCAGTCGAGGAGCCCCTTGGTATGCTCGAAGAAGATCCCGTCCGCGTCCAGCCGACTCCAGCCGAGCTTTGAGCGTCTTCGCGTGCCCTTCACGTGGATCTGAACCCCAGTCTCGATTGCCTATGCACTTCACATTATAAATACAAATAAAAATCACCACTTGATGTTTCCATCCAGCAGTGACATCCCCTTCAGTTCCAGCTCGCGCGTTAGTACCAGCTCGAGCCAGGGCCGGCCACTGTTGAGGCGATCCTGTCGCCCAGTGACCAGCCCGTGATGCCTCCGCTGATGCATCTGCACTTGCCACACCTGAAGGCCACCTCCAAACGGTCCACGCCACCTGCGAACCGTGGTGCTTCCACTGGCAGTCGACTCAGGCGATGACCAAGTCGATCCGGGAAGTCACCTCCCTGCTGCACCTCGTCGAGCCACTGCGGCGCCTCGTGGCGGCCGGGTTCTCTCGCCGAGTAGCAGCCCATTATTATTCTTCCGTGTCCATCACAGCCAGGCGACCGCGTGCTCGCTGCAGCCGCTCTTCATACTCCTCCAGCAAGGCTGGTGCGTGAAGGTCCTCTTCTGCGACCCAATCCGGCTCATCGTAGCCGAGCCAGCGCACGAGATACTCCCGGAGTCTACGCCCCTGCGGCGACACGCGGTCGTCTCGGTGACTGATGATCTCAGTGATCTCATACTCACCATCGTCGTTGTCTGGGTCAAACGAGTCCTCGGGCAGCAACTTCTCGTCGAAGTCGAAACGCTCCCCAGGTGACACCTGCAGCTCCACATCTGGGCGCGCCTCAAAGTCGCGCCAAAGCTTCAGCCGGCTGACGTGCACGACTGGGTGCATCCGGTAATCGGTCGAGTCCATCTGCAGGCGGACGAGATGCGGCCCAAGGCGCTCCAGCACCCGAAAGGGCCCGTGCCACAGGTGCGCGAGCTTGCGCGCGTACCCTCTCTTTACTTGATTCACGTAGAGCCATACTCGTGCGCCTTCCACGATCGCTTCGTCTCCCCCACGTGCCGCCTTATTCGCTGCGGCACGCCTTGTCTCCATAGCAGTTCGCAAGAGGCGGTTTGCGTCTTCCCTCGCCTGACGGTACTGGTCTTGCACCCGAGATCGCCAGACGCGCGCCTCAACGTGGCGTCCTCCTTCCGGCAGGATCGGGAGGTTCGTCTCGATTGTCGAATGCGGGTCCCAGCCGTGCAGTAGATAGAATGGTGTGTCTTGCCGGATGCGGTCATGCGCGGTGTTGATCGCGAACACGAGCCGCTCTGCGTAGTCGTCCCAATCCCTCTGCGCCGGGTGGGCGACGTGCAGCCGAACCGCTCGCATGACCGTCTGAACCATTCGCTCGGTCATCCCATTCGCCTGCGGGCGATAAGCTAGAGTCGCCCGGCTGCGCTGTCCGATCAGCTTGTTGAACTCACGAAAAACTTCCGACATGAAGGCCTTCTCACGGTCGTGGCAGATCACCCGACTCGCCCCGAAGCGCCTGTATACGCAACGCTCGTAGGCTTCGGCTACCGTCTGTGCTTCCCGAGATGGGTTGGCCGACACGATGAGGTACCCCGTATGCTGGTCAATCCAGATCAGCAGCTCGGTGTTCCCCCTGAGCGACTTTGGCAAAGACGGCACGTGGTCCATCCCGAGCACCTCAAAGGGACGAGTGGCGACGACGTTGCCTGGTGAGCCGACACTGAGACGCGGGTTACCCTTACCCGACTGACAGTCCGGGCAGGCGGCCACGTAGTCGCGGACGCTCTGGTACTGGCCCTGCCAGTAGGTGTGCGCCTTGACCCGTTCAAACGTTCTTGACACTCCCTGGTGGCCGCCGTTGAGACTTCGGTGGTAGTGGTGAAGCAGCTCCGACTGAAGAGTCGTCGGGATGACGAGTCTCAGGTGTAGTTCCTTGCGTGGCAGTCGCCCGCTGTCGTCCTCCTCCTCGTCCGCATCTCCATCCACCTGCCGTTCGCGCGCCCTGCGCGTACCCACGTAGTACAGCAATCCGTCGACCTCCTCGAACACGATTGCCCGCTTGGCGCACGTTCTGATCTCCTGGTCGTTCAACGCATCGAGCTGCCCTCGTAGATATAGCCTCAGGTGCGCAGCCCATGTTTCCTCCTGCTGCGCCCGTTCGACTCGCTCGGCGCGAAGCACTTGCGCTTCTTCAGGCGTTCGTTCAGCGACTTCAGGTTCTTCCCGCGTTGGCGGCTGAGCATCACCATCTTCTGCGTTGTTGCGTCCTTCAAGCCGCCTGTCGTCAAGTGAGGGATGAGCACCTGCACCTGTCACCCCATCTCTCGTCAACTGACTTCCTCGTGACCCTTCTATGCGCACGTCATCAGGTGATGACGCAATCTCCGTCAGGTCATCAGGTGATGACGCAACTGCCGTCCGGTCATCTGGTGATGACGGAACCGTTGCACGATCGTCGGATGATGACACACTTCGTGGACCGTCGTTGGCCGTGTCGCCCCCTGGCGACCGTCGAGGACGACCTTCACTCACACCATGCGTCTGCGGCAAGGAGGGATCAATCCGCGGCGCCTCGGCGGCGCTTTCCAAGGGATCGGAGGGCCGCAGAACACCGTCGCGAGCGCCTTGAACTGCAGAATCACCTCGCGCATCCGGGGAGCTGTCGATCAAGCCGTCGTCCGTGCTGGAAGTGCCTCGCGCTGCGCCCCTCGATCGTGTCGGCGCGTGGCCAATCTGCGCCTCTCTGCCGGCATGCCCTCGAGTCCCTGAGCCTTGCCGGACGCTACCGCGAACGTCATGAGGAGCAGCGTCGCCGCGCGCATCTGAATAGCCGTCGTCCGGAACGCCACTCGCTCTTGGATTCCTTCGTGCTGTACCGCTTGGGGCGGCTTCCCCCTTTTCAGCACGCCGCCGGGCCGCGCGCGTCGTCACGAAGACCCCCGGCTGGCGCTCCTCCTCGACGTTGCCTAGGACTTCATGCAGGCGGCTCAGTGACCGCAAGTCGCCATGTTCTTCAGGCGGGATCTTCTTGCCGGCGTCTCGCTGTAGCGCCTGACCGGTCGCCAGGTCCGCGGCGGCATTGAACTCGCGGCCGACATGAAGCAGGTGGACGCGGTCAAACTTTGCCATCGCCAGGTGCGCTTGAGCTAGCAGCAGCTGCAAGCCTGGTGTCCGACACTCAAATTCACCTCGCAGCTGCTGAATGACGATTCTCGAGTCTCCACAGACGACAAGCTCGTCCACACCTCGTTCGGCAGCCAGCCCCAGTCCCTGGATGAGACCTCGATTTTCCGCCTCGTTCACCGTGCCCTCCGCAAAGTGCCACGACTCCGCGGCTTCGACGGACCACTCGGGAAGCCTCCATAGCACCGCACCGCAGCTGGCGGCGGCTCGCTTCGGTTTCGCAGACCCGTCGAACGAGAGCACCCATGCCTTGCTGTCTTTCGACAGGATCGGAAGTGGATTGAGATGTCCAATGGTGCCGGCCAGTCGCCTTCGTGGGCGAATCGACTCAAGTGCTTGGTCCATCGCATCGCGTGGCACGATGGCGGCTGCGAGCAGGCCTGGTAGACCCTCTTCGCCCTTCTCAACCTTGCGGATCGTCAGGGACCACGGACTCAGCAGCACGGACCACTTCTCCAGCCGCCCTTGAAGGCCTTTCGCCTGGAACAACCATCCAAGAGTCGAGAACCGGCTGAGGACCGTGATGTCGCGCCCCGAGAGCAGTCCAGCACTTCCGCTTAGCACGTGCAGCAGCGCGAGTACCTCGCGTTCGGCAGGGTGAAACTTCACTTCGTTCGGCTTCAGCACGCGGCTCACGAACTTGACGGGCAGCAGCTGACCGTCAAACTCCTGCTGAATCGAGGCGGCAATCGACCAGTCGTTCGAATACAGGACGACCACAAAGTCCTTGTCGCCGTCTGCATGGCGCATGAGCGGCGCTTCGACCAGCTTCTCCTGAAGTGCTTTGAAGCAGGTCTTCGCTGCGGCCAGCTGCCCCGGCTCGCGCTTCTCCCGCTCAAGGTCCGACTGTGTGATCTCCCAGAGACTAGCTGCGTAGACTCCGAAGTGCTCAATAAACCGATGATAGTAGTTCAAAGAACCCAGGAAGGACTGCATCCCCTTGACCGTTCTCGGGAACTCGAGCTTTGCCAACTCGTCAAGATTCTTCGGTTTCGCCTGGATACCGGCCGCAGACACGGAGTGCCCGAGGTAATCTACCTGGCGCATGCCGAAAACGCTCTTGGGGAGGCTGATGGAAAGGCCCCACTCTTCGCAGACGTCCATGAGGCGCTCGAGCTTCGAACACATCTCGTCCCAGGTAGCTCCGCCAAACAAGATGTCATCGATGTACGACCGGCGGCCGATGGCCGGTCGCACGTCATTACCAGCCACCTGTCCGTCCTCGAAGACATCCGCCTCCGGCTCATTGAGGTGCTTTGGCGTAATCTTGAGGTAGCCGTACAACGCGTTGTCCAGGAGACGCTGATAAATCTGGGGTGCATTCTTCAACCCGAACGGCATTCGCAGCCACTCAAACAGCCCAAAAGGAGTGATGAAAGCCGAGATCGCACGTGCCCGGGCGGTCATCTGCACGACCCAGAAGCCGCTCGCCATGTCGAGTGAGCAGAACCACCGAAGTGCACCCAGATCGTCCAGGAGCTCTTGAACCACCGGCATCGGATAAACCATCAGCCGCGTAAGTGCATTGACTACTCGGTAGTCGATGCACAGGCGGATATCAACTCCGTTCTTCTTCAAGACGATAACTATGGGTGAAGCCCAGGGGGATGTCGAAGGCTTGATGAACCCAGCGTCCAGCAGGGCCTTGAGCAAGTCGTAGAGTTTCTCCATCTGCCCGGGCGGCACCCGGCGGCAACGCTGAGCGACCGGCTTGGCGCTTCCGACGTCGATGTCGCACACGACCCCCTTGGCCGCGGGCGGTCGGGCGTTTCCCTTACCCATCAAGTACTTTCTGCGTTTCCAGATGATCTGCCGGACGCGCTCGACCTCTTCCTCGCTGGCACCTCCGTCCAAGGCGACCTGAATGTCGTCGATCTTCACCTCCTCACCGGTCGGCAGCTCGGGGATCATGACCATCCCGTTCTCGATATCTTCGACAGCCAAATCGCCTCCTTCATGAACGAACAGGGTGTCGTCTAGCTGAGGTTCCCCATTTAGCGCCTCACCGAGTGTCCTCGATGCGATGAACGCGATAGCTGCACGCGCATACCACTGCTGCCTGGCGCTCACTTCGGCAGGCGCGCTTCCGGGTCGAGCGGCTTCACGGTCAACCGCATCCACCAGGGCCGCTGTCGCCCGCAGTTCGCTGTCAGATGCATCTCGATCACCCTCGGGTGCCGGTACTCGATCTGCGTCCGACGCCGAGTCCTTGTGTCGTTTCAGGATTGCGGTTGGCTTCGTGTAAGAAGGCCGTTCAGTCGCAGGTGGTCTTGATCGACATGCAGCAGCCTCCTCAACTTGTCGACGTGCCTCGAGCTCCTCGTCAGGTTCCGCTTCGTAGACAAGCGACTGCCACTCACGGTACTTCCTTGACCCGATCGTGACGAAGCCCAGCTTCCGAGGCGCGCCCCCAGGGGGAAGCCACATGCCGACGACAGTCTGTGAAGTGATGAAGACCGGATGCACCCCGATGCTGGTGATCTTCAGGTGCGTAGGCTCTCCACGTGAATTTAGCACTGCCGTTGTCACCCACTGATCGCCTCTCCCGACCCACAGACGCTTTCGAGTAGCCGAACGCGCCCGAAGCAGGACCGACTGACCGTTCAGGAGCGTTAGCTCGTTCTTCACCCGAACCTGCTCGGTCTTGTCGCTATAGAGCGGCTTGCGCCCCTCGAAGCGAATGCGCACCTCGTCGGGCAGCTGAGCGACGCCCTCGACAAGGTCAAGCCGCACTCCAGCCGGTTCCATGAAGTCGGTTCCGAGGATCGCCTGCGTGCCGGCCAGCCGGCCGACCCAGACGACGAACTCATAAGCGAGCTCTCCTCCCAGCGTGATCTTGACCCGAGCGGAACCTTCTGTGCGGTAGGCAGAGCCCCCTACACCGGCGCACTCCAGCTGCTCCGACGTGTCGACTTCGACTCCGATCTTACGCGCAAAGTCGGAATCAAGTATCGACACCTCGGCGCCAGAATCCAGCAGGACTCGGGCGTGGCAGTCGTCGATCAGCGCAGGTACGATTGTCTGCCGATGCTCCTTCTGAAGGTAGTGCTTCCAGAAGCCCCTACGTTCTCCGGTTCTCAACACCAGCCGCTGCACAACCTTGGTACGTTCATGTTCACTCTCAGGTGGTTGGACCATGCTAACAGTACGTTTATTATGAATAGACTCCACTCGGAGGTTCGGCCTACTCATGTACGCGTACACGCACACGGTCTTTTCGGTAAATCGCCCGTCGCGTGACAGCCCCGCGGCTGCCGGGCGATTTAGTTTAACCACTTCTCGACTGCCGGCGGCAGAAGTCCAGCGTGGTTCGACGGGTCAAATCAAGCCTTCATCTGGTCGGCCAGGCGAGCGAGCTCACACTCTCCTCGGTCGTGGATCTTCGCACATCCCTTGCACCGCTGGAAGCAGTGCTCTGCTGGGTGGCCGGTTGCTCCGCACGCGGTGCAGGTGAGACGGCTCCAGCAGTTGCGGTCCCGGTGGCGGGTTGAGCCGCAATGCGTACACGGCGTCCGATCTTCAGGCGTTCCCGGGCGCGGCTTGCCGACCTTTGCTTCCTTGCTTGGCTTGAGCGCAGCGATCATCTTCACGAGTGAGTTGAGAGTCTCCATCTCATTGTCAGCCGCGGGTCCAAGTAGACCTTCGTCGTCAACGTCTTCCGCTTCACTCTCCTCGTCCGAGCTCGACTCGCAGTCGCTTGAAGTCGACGTGGAGCTGACCAAGGCCTTCAACGCGTCAACGACGATCGGCCTCGCCTTCGAGCCGACAGGAGGAGCCGACTGGCGGTCGCGCTCACGCGGTTCTCGGCTGTCGCGACCACGCGCGCGGCTGACGGAAGGTTCATCGCGCTTGAGACGGGAGTCCACGCGCATCATCTCCTTCAGCGTCAGGCGCAGGTCCGCTTCCTTGTGCAGACGAAGAGCACCTAACTGACGAGCGAGCGTCGGGTCTTCGCAGGTGTCTACGAAGTGTTGGACGTGCGCCACCGAGTTGCTATCGTTCAGGTTCGACATGCCGGCTTCCTGGGCGAGTAAGTTCAGGCGGTACAAGTAGTCGAGCGGCTCCTCGTTCACCTTGCGACGCGCGTCGAAGTACCGACGTTGGGGACTGACCGAGCCACCGCAATACTCATCTTCGAACTCGCGGCGCAGACGCTTCCAGTCGGACCGCACCTCGCGCGGCAGCTGCCGGTACCAGGTCTTCGTCGCGCCAGTGAGGAAGAGGGGAAATTGCATGCACGCTTCCGCGTCAGTCAGCCCATCGCGGATGAAGGCCGACCGAGCGTTCGACAGGAAATTCTTTGCCTTATACTCGTCGCGATGGCGACCGTCGAATGACTTCACCTCGGAGACAGCCGACATGCGCAGGCGGGTAGCCGTGTTGATGCCCTGTGGCTGCTTCATGCTGTCTTCGTACAGGTCAGACAGGTAGTCGCTTGAGCCGATATGTGTGCTGCTCGTAATGAAGCTCGCTTCCACCTTCGGTTCCGACTTGGTCCCGACCTTGACCTCAGGTGCCGAAGTTGAGCTGGCAGCAGACGCCAGGCGCCTGGTCGCCTCCTCGATGGCAACTGCAGCTGCACGTTTGACCGATTCGACCTCAGCTTCAGCCGAACTCGCCCGGTCTGCGTAGTCTTGCAGGCGACTGCCCATCTTCTGAAGCATGCTGTCCTTCAACGACGCGTCGTTCTGAAGCTTCTGAATCGCCTGTTTCGAGGCGCCCATGTACTTCTCAGCAAGCGTCTTGAACTCGGCTTCGTTCTGTAGGTCATCTCTGGCAGCCCCAACTGCGCGCTCCATCCAGCGACGCAGCTGATGCCGGAGGAACAAATCGTACACCGCTTGGCCTGCAGTCGCCAACTTCGCCAGGTTCGTCGCGAAGATGGCCTCCTGGTTGCGTATAGCGACTGAGTAGCCGGCCGTGTTGAAGACGCCAATGATCCCGTTTAAGACCTGCTGCTGAGTCGTCATGGCGGCAAACCCAGGGTCACGGACATCGTTCGGCGGGTTGACGCGAGTGACCACCAGCAGCTTAAGCGCGTCGTGCTTCTCACACAAGATCTCGAGCATCCGAGCTGGTGAAGCGGACGGCTCCAGACGAGGGGGTACCGAGTTGACCGCCTTCGTGACCGGGGTCGGTGCACTCGGGTGTGCTTCGGGCGGCGTTGCCTCAATCGAGTTGGGATCGACATCGATCATGAGGCTGACCGGCTCGTCATCTTCAGTCTTTCCTTCTTCTTCAAGCTCCGGCAACAGGTTGCGGACAACATTGTCGCCCGAGGCCGACTGGACCACAGCGAGGCGTGGGGGTCCGTTCCGATCGGCATCTTCATCTTGCGCACGGCCTTGAGGGGACCCTCCTTTCGGTCGTGCGGGTGACCCTGACTCGGTTGAGCCTCTGCTGCCTGGGGTCACCTTGTCAGGCAGCTTCGGGTGCGATCTCTTTGAAGACTTGGCCATGTTACCTCCAGCTCTTGGCATACGCA
>JAMFLL010001058.1:0-20750 GCA_027475725.1 Pythium rhizo-oryzae | reverse complement strand
GTCGCCGGGCTCCATGTGCGCCGCGAGCTGCGCGATCGTGTCGTCCACGGGCTTGCCGGCCACCACGAGGATGATGACCTTGCGCGGGCGCTCGAGCGAGGCCACGAACTCGCCGACGTCCTTGAAGCCCACGAGCGGGAGGTTGCCCTCCTTCTGCGCGCGCGCGACCGTGGCGTCCACCTTGTCGGGCGAGCGGTTGCACACGGCGACGCTGAAGCCGTGCGACGCCATGTTGAGCGCGAAGTTCTGGCCCATGACGGCCAGGCCGTAGAGGCCGACTTGGTTCAGCGCGGCCATGGTGGGGAACTGGAGGGGTGGGGGAAGAAGAGGAAGAGGAAGAAGAGGGGGCTTGGAGTGAAATCCAGGAATGAGGAGGGAGCGGCACTTCGGCGCCGCGGCTCGAGATCTTGCGGCTCTGGTCCAAGCAGCTCCCTGTGGGACATGATATCGGGTTGCACAGGGATGACGTCGATGCGAATGCGACACGCTCATTGGCTGGAAGGCCGGAACCAGAGCCGGCCGAAGCGATTGCGCGACGCGGAGGAGCCAAAGTGGCCGCGCTCGAGCCGTCTCGCCGCGGAAAGCGTTGGGCGGAGCCAACGTTGGTGCGGCCGGAGATTCCGGCGACCTGGACTCGAGGCGATGGCCAAACACGCGCTGGAGGGTTGGGGATGCGAACGCGCACGACGCGTGCCAGCATGGCTGCGTTCTGGACGTCCAGCACCAAGTGCTCCTGCGTCCAGCGTGCGCACGGAGCGGAAGGAAGACGGCGCGCCCCGCACACGCGCGTTCGCCGAGGGGCAATGACGTCGCCGCGTGGCCGCCGTTGCAACTCGCAGGCGGCGGGGCCAAGCCGATTCGACAGCCAAGGCTGCTTGGTGACGCGAGTGCAGTGACGGTGCAGCCCGCGGATTGTCATTGGCGCGAGGCACCGGCGGTTTACGTCATTTTGACACCTGTACTACCACCGCCATATCTTCAAGGCCATGTTGTCCCAAGTCGCAGGAACCAGCTGGGTTCTCGACTCAAGTGATGAGGCCTTCCGTGGATGAGGCGTCCGATCCGCACGGAATGCGGCGGAAGACGCGATCGCCCGCGGCCACGTCACTCGCACGCGCGCGTGATTGCGTTGAGGGCCGAGACGGCGGTCGAAATCCATCGCGTTTAGGTAGCACCCAGCGCCACTGTATGCGACGGCCGAGGCGTGGGATCCCCCGACGGGCGACATGGGGCGCGTCACAGCACCCCGCGCCGACGAGCCCAACGTCGTTGGTGTTGGCTGTTGATGTCAGCTAGTATTGGTGGCTGTATGGGTTGGCGCGCGTCGTGGTGCCAACAGAACTCTCTGGAAAGCTAGCTAGCACTGGAGTGGGTTGTCCCGGGTGATCGAGTCGATTCCATACATCTACTGCAGCGAACAGGATTCCAAGCGTCTACAGAGCTGGCTTGAGACGCGAGCACACCAGAAGCGGGCGTTCTAGGCTGTGGACGAACAAAAGCGAACTAAATGTGAACCCATGTTCCTTCCTGACCTCCGTGTTCAATGAATGGTGAGTGAGACGCACAGGTAGCGAGCGATCCTGTTTAGCATCCAGCGCTAGTACCTGAAAGGTCTCCTCGCACTGAAAGCCTCAAGCGCCGCCCAATGCTTCTCTACCGGATCTTTCGCGCGCGGAAACGTCTTGCTCGAGCCGAACCTCTCCGCGTCGTTCTCTGGGCCCAGCATCTCCATCCGAGAGCAGTGCCATTGGGCACGAGCCGATTGACTCCGGGAGTGGCACTGCCACTGGCAGGTTGAAGTCGCCTATGGGAGTCTGACTCCCAGTGGCACTGCCACTGCACCATTTCAGAAAACCAGTTAGATACCGGTATAGTAGAGAGTGAAACGGGTTTAGACCATCAACCCGTTCTCACCATTTCCGACCCGCCACCTGTTCTGGAATATTCGGCCAACCCGCTGCTCCAGACCCGCCAGAATCCGGACCCGTGGGTCCTCCTCCCGCCAACAGTCACGCGACCAATCGTTCTCAAACGACTGGTGGAGATGGGCTCTTTCCTCCCATGGCGGAGAATGCTCTCCGCCGAGCTCTGGAAATGCGCCGCTGATCTCCGCCGTCAGAACACGATTTAGAATTGCAGAGTCAAGTGGACCGCCTCTCCCTCGGGGGAGGCGGTGGCTTGGGGAAATTCCCCGGACACCAGGGCAGAAAGTGCCAGCGTCGATGCGCAGACCCCCTCGCCAGCCGAAGCCGACTTCCTCGGGAGTCCCGCGGAGAGGACGGCGCGTCCCCGGACGCGTCGTCGGAGCGGCGTGGCTCGCCACGGGCGGACGCCGGAGGACTGATCGTCATGCTAACAGTTATGCAATTGGCTCAACGGCCGTCGAGAGGGGCCCTCGGGCCCCTCGCTGTTTGGAGCTAACCCGACGGGGATTACTCAAGTCGTGTTCTCCACGACACCCAATGCTTCGAAGGAACCTCACGTCTAACCTTGGCCTCGTGTTTCTCAACACGGCCTCCGACTTTACCGGATTTTTTCCAGAGAGCGCGATGATGATGACATTTTCCCTTAAACATTCGCAGTGTTTGTGCCGATGGCGGACGGGCGCCACCCGACCCCGCCTGTGAGGCCCTTATTCCTTGGATGTCTGAGCGCTTCATCTTTATGTCGATTTACATATTTGTGTGCCTGTGTGTGAGAGTACGAGGATTAAAACTCGTCATGCGCGTCGTTTGAAATCTCGGTTCATGATACGACAACCATTTTCCATTCTTTTTGTATGAGTACTCTCTCCTCCTTCACTATGCGCTCCTTCCGAGTCTCTCGAGGTCTCTGGAACACTCCCTGGTCCCATGCTGCTAGGCCCTCCCTCTGTCGGAGATCACTCCCTAGAAAGACGCCTGTGGGGACATGCGGGTCGTGCCGGTGTCCTCGCACGAGGTGACCAAGCCTGCGGACACGCTCGTCGCCAAGCCGCATGCTGCTGTGAGCTTTCACTCGGACACCGAGGGAGACAGCGATGACAGTGACCGCGACAGCGGCGCGTCCTCTCGTTTCTACTGCTCGCTGACCGCGGCGGCGTCGTCGTCCGCGGCCGTCAAAGCCTCGCTGCCGCCGCGCCACAGCCGTCGCGGCTGCCAACGCGTGCTGTACGCGTACCCGCGGCTGTGTTTTGCACTTGTGCTGCTCGGCAGCGCGTTCGGCACGGGCGCCTACGCGGCCTACTTCTTTGCGCTTCGAGTGCTCGACATCGCCGGCGTACCCCACGCGCTCGCGACCGTGCGCACGCAGCTCGTCGCGACCGAGATCACGATGCGCCGCGCCGCGACGTGCGCTCTGAACGAGATCCCGCCACACGCGGCGCTGTGGCGAACGGAGATCGAGCAGGGACTCGCACCGTGGAAAAAGAAACTCGACACCTACGACGCGCTCCTGGCGGCCGCGCACGGGAACCTCACGCGGTGCGCGGTCGTGGAGATGGACCGACTAGAACGGCTTGTGACGCCGCCGCTGAACAAGACATTATTGCCGGCGACAGCCACGAGTGAAGACGTCCAGTGCGTGTTGGACGCAGTCCAGGAGAGGGTCGTTCGGTACGCGTCGCTGTCACGGTCGCTGTCATCGATGCCATTCTGGAACCGAGTTGTTGGGCGCGTGAAGCGCGTTCTCGATAGAGCCCGCGCGCGGCAGCGGGTGATCGAAGCGCTCGCTTCGACACGTCACACTCGTCCGGAGAAGAAAGCTAAGCTGCTCGTGGTCGCAGCCAACGCCTCCAGCGAGATTTTGTCGGTCGTTCACGAGTGGATGGACGAGCTGGACAAGGGTCTGGAGGACGAATTTGAGGCATTGGGCGTCGCGGACTTCCGCTTGCCACCGCTGCCCGAGACCGCTGCACTGGAGGTGCTTGCTGGTTGGAACCGAGGCCCACTCGACAAGATCGCTCCGTTTTCGCTGGTCTCAAGAGCGCAGTTTATCGCCGCGCTTCGATCGATCGCGGGGGTTAACAAAGACTTAAGTCAAGCCGTGGACACGTTGGAGCAGTCGCTCCAGGATGTGATGGCCGTTGTCAAACGCCTCGATGAGCACAAGTCCAAGGTACGGCAGGAGCTCGCACAGATCCAGAATGCCACGCACACCCACGTGCGGCAGTCGCTCGCGCAGTTCAAAGCCGCGACGGCCAAGATGAGGAACGCCATCACGACGCAGACGCGCGTGTCGATCACCTCGTTTACCGACGCTGTGGTGGATTTGTTCGATCTGGATCACGAAAATGAATGGAATCGCGCGTGGGGCCGCCTCCTCGACGCGAATGACGGCTTGCTTCCAGATGAGGCGCTGCCGGATCCAGAAGACGAGCCGTGGATGGAGCCCGTCCAGCTCAACGTGACATTTGACTCGCTGGGGAAGATGCTGTTGGCGCACACTCCGGACGTCGTCGAGCTAGACGCGAACCGAGACGCGTTGGCGTTCCGCGCGTCGCTTTACGACGCCTCGGCCGTGTTCGTTGCGACCATCATGACGTGGGACTTTTTGGCGCGGCTCGGTTGGTTCCTTGGCAAGCTCGCGAGGCTGCTCACGGAGTCGTACTCTGATCTGCCGCCCGTGGACATCCGGGACATGACCTCGATCACCACCTTGGTACGTTCAAGTCAACTCATTCCTTGCTGGCGCTCTTGACCTTAACTCGTGCACTGTATTGTATCTCGTCGTAGATTGATTTCTGGGGCGTCCTCAAGTGCCGCCACGATCTCACCAGCGTCTTGGACGCACTCATGTCCGAGGGCTCGTACGTGCTTGAGACGGCCATCCACTTTGTGCTGTGGGTTCTACTAGAGATCGCCGGCACGCTCGCGCTGATGGCGTGGAATCAAGCCATTTCGGAGCGGTGCCGTTCGAAGAACGGTCGACTTGATTTGAGCGTGACGACGCCGTCGACGCTATTGATCTACATTCAGACGTGGCTCGGCGACTCGTCGATGGCTTCGCTCGCGCCCGTCGCTGTGGTCGCCAAGCAAATCGATCGACTCGAGAAGGCGATCGACGAAGACGAGCGCGCGTGGCGCAAGCGCGTTCAAGAGGCTGCTCAAACGCATGCGCAGCGCCTTCACAAGATCATGCTCGAAAAGCGCTTCCTGCTCGACGTCCGCGAGAGCCTGGCGAGCTGCTCGATCCAACAGGTCACGGTTGGCGATGGGGATGCGGAATTCTATTCACCTTGTTTGTTCTCGCCCGTCGAGCAGCTTGAACCCACTGCCGCGTGGGCGCCGGAAGCGATCAGCGCGTTCCACCACGAGCGCGCGCAGTCAACCATTAATCCGGAACTTCTCGTCTCTGCTTGTCTGGCGCGCCATCGCCACAATGAGACGACTACAGACGCGTCTCAGCTTGTCCGCCGGCTTGACCACGCGCATAGCTGCTTGCTGGACCAGACCATGTACCTCGCGGTCGCGAGCTGGTGGATGGTCTTCGTCATCATGATGGCGCTTCGTCTCACGGCTCGCATGCTCACCAAGGCCGCCGGCATGGTGTTCTGGCGGTTCTTGAGCGCAGACCGACTCGAAGTGCTCGCTTTCAGTGACGAAAGCGGCGAGATCCAGTCGCCTGACCGTCTCCAGAAAGCTATTCGACGTCACTTACGGAATCTCCGATGGCGTGTTGCCGCACGCATCTTTGGTATCTTGGTGGGCTTTTCGTCGGTGCTGATAATTGGTTTACATGTTCTCCCTCCCCGTGTAGTCCAGCCGCTTGGATAGCATTCTCGAGATCTGGATGACAAACATACCGTGCATACAACATCGGATCCAAAAAAATGAAAACAATCATGTGAGCGTATATGCAGTTCGAGGTACAGTTGAGACAAACGACCACGACCATGACTGGAGCGCGAGGCATATCTACTCGAGCGCAAGCACCTCCTCCACTTGGGTGGGCGCAAGAGCCATCGCCGCAGCGAGCTGCTGCTCCCACGCGTCTTCCATCATCTCCATCTTGGGCGACTTCTTGACTTCGGCGGTCGTTGTTGACTTGGGCTTCTTCGAGTCAGAGAACGAGATACGGAAGGCGCGAACTTCCATTGCCTGGAGTTGGACCGAAGTACCCTTGACAGGAACTGGCAAACGAACGGGAGTGCCATCGTCCTCTTCACCTTCGACCTTCCACTTCAAGTTATTCGCCGGTCGAGATTCCGCGACAGGCGCCGTACCCGAAAGCGTGAGCTCCGTAACCTCGGTGAGACTGGCATCCTTAACCACGAAATACTTGGCGAAGTCAAACTCGACAGTTTTCGAGAGCGATGAGTGCTCGTTCACGGCGTAGAGGTGAGTAAGACGCACGAACAGCGATGATTTGCCCAGCTCCACAAGCGTCGTGAGACCAACGTTTTCGGGGAAGTTGTTGAGAGTCAGCCACGGCAGCTTGGCCTCCACTTCGTCGGCAACCGACTTGCGGAACACAGCCAGCGGTCTGAAGAACTCTTCCTCCATCTTCGATCGGATGCTGCGAATGCCATTATCCCCGGCTGTATCGACGTTGATGAATAAACTGCCACGCGCGATGAGACCCGCCGTCGTAGTCTTCTTCGATGTCGGATCATACACGGTCTCCGTCTCGTTCAGGTGCTCACCGACACCCTTCTCGTCATCCATTAACAGTCGGCGATGCACCATCACCTCCATCTGACCATCTTCAAGACTCGCCAAACCCTGTGCGCGGTCCGTCACGATGTTAAGCTGGTGCTTGTCATCCTTCAGGTACCCTCCAGTCGTAATGGGGAAGTAGTTGGCAGCCACAAACTCTTGGTCATCCGAGAGCTTCAGATCCCACGTGTCACGGTGGTTGCGCACTCGTGTCACGAACTCGAGGCCGTTAGAGTCTGTGTACCACGTTCCCTTCGACTTGATAGCTTTCTTCGTATCGAAACGAAGAATAACTTCCTTACCCTTGTTGTCATCAACTGGGATAGGACCAACCGTCCACTCCACCTCAAGGAATGAGTCATCAGGATCGAGGATATACTCGAGCGTCACCCAGTCACCAATCTTGAACGCGATGCGAGACGCTGCCTCGTTGTCCACCGACTCCGTTCGGGTATCCACTAGCGTAACCGTGGCTTGATCATCATGCACAACCGAGAACACCTTCTTTGAGTCCGGGCGGAAGAGGTACGCGCCAGAGTGGCGTCCGTGGGGACCTTGATACGCGAGATAGTACGCAACCTCCAGCGACACAGGGATCGTGACCTTGGTTTCCTTGTTTTGGATCGACACAACCATGCCTGTCTTTGGGTCAATTGTCGCAGCAATCTTGTCGTTCTCCAGAACCACCTCTGAGTTTGATTTGACCGCTTCCCGATCATGCTTCTGCACGGGTTTCTCCATTGGACTGTCAAATTGCTGGAGCAAGTAACGGTGGGACGACAAGGCCTCGAGTTCCGCGGTGAAGACCACCTTGTACGGCAGCTCCTGTTGCGTCTCGGGGTGCACAATCAGGTTCTGGTACACAGCGGCGTCACTGGGGTCTGGTCCACCTGACAGCGAAGTAACCTTCGCTGCCTTACGGTCGATGGGTACAGCAATCGTCTGCTTGGTCTTGCGAGGAAGTGCATTGTGGACGAAAACTTCAACCTTCTCCGTGTTGCGAGTGACTTCGCAAATGCTCACGTTGCTCTGTAGGCAGAAATGGAACTGCTCCTTCTCACCAATCACAAACAGCACTTCGTTCATCTCCTTCTCCGCTTCGATGACGCCTTCATTAATTCGCATGGCGTAATCGTCCGAGACGGCCTGCTTTTCAGTACCGGAAATTCCATCATGGTGCTGAACAAGACCAACACCACGCTGCAGTTTCTCCAGCTGTGCAGAGTGGTGGCTCTGGTACACTGCATCCAACTGGCGCAATTGCTGGAGCAAGCTGTTACCAACACGAGAGAATTTCTTCAGCGAAGGGCGACTTGTGAAGAAGCCCGTCCAGTATTCGTGGTCTTGCGACGCGTACGGGAAGAAATCGTCGGTCTTGAGCTGCCACGTGATGTTTTCGGCAAGCTTGAGGTCCGTGTAGTACGACAGGTTGGAGTAGAGCACGTTGATACGACCGTCCTGGTTGATGTAGTGTATGAGTTTGTCCATGTTCTTGAACCAGCGGTGCGCGTTGTCGTACGAGAAGTCGTCGCCCATGGGTACAAAGATGTGGTTGCCACGCGAGTGGGCACCGCGGTTCAGCGCATCGCCCACAAACCAGTTGACTTGGTCGCACACGTTGAAGTCGTGCATGGCCGGGTCGTCCTGCACACTCGTGTCGCGGTCGTAGTGGAAGTGGCCGGGGGCGCCGTAGTGGTCGATGATGTTGCCCGTGAAGACCTGCATGGACTTGCCGCGGGACGCACTCGGTCGCCAAATGAACTCGAGGTCCTTGTTCGCGAAGCGCTTGCCGTAGTCCTGGTAGTCGATGCGCGCAAAGTAGAGCGCGTCAAAGCCCACGCCGGCCGAGAGCAGCGAACCCTGCGTGGACGAGTGGCCGAACGGGTCGATCTGCCAGCCGATGCGCGGCGTCACGTTGAACTCTTGCTTGAGCAGCTGGTGGCCGTACGCGGTCTGGTCGATCATGGCGATGTAGTGCGGCGCGGCCTCGTCGTGCATGCACCAGCCGCCGTTCACACTGAGGTCGAGCCGTCCTTCCTTGACGAGCTGGCGCACGATCTCCTTGTTCTTGGCGCTCTGCTCCTTCCACCAGCGCTGGAAGAACGACTGCTCCACGAACATGAACTTGCGGTCCGGGTTCTCCTGGAGCTCGGTCACGACCGTGTCCAGGATGTACTGCACGCGGTCGTAGTAGTACTGGTCCACCGTGATGAGCCATCCCCTGCGCGCGTCGTGACAACACATGAGCTATCATCCCCACACCCACACACACAGAAAGAGTTCGAGCACTCGGACACGTACGGGTCGTCGTGCGAGTGCGGGATCAAGTGCACGTTGAGCTTGTCCGAGACGATGCGGCCCGCCGTGTCGTAGCGCGCGTCCGTCGGGATCTTCCACTTGCTCGGGTCGCAGTCCGCGGCGGCCGCCGAGACGCCCAGCGCGAGCGCCAGCGACGCCGTCACCACGCGCATGTTGGTTTCCCCTGGATTCCCTCTGGCCGGCACGGGGGAAATCTGCGAGTGATGGAGGGGAGGACTGACTGGAGGGAAACTTCAAGAAGGATGGCGAAAGAAAACGAAAGAAAGAACGAAAGATCGCAAAGTCCGAATGAATTGCAGTGCAATTCATTTGGTTTATACTTGGGTTTTGTATTGAGATGAGTTGAATTGCATCAACTCAACTGCAACGTCCCATGCCTGGGTTTGAATTGAACCTCGGACTAAACGCTGTCGCCTCCGACTGGAAGATCGCGGCCACGGTGGTGGCGGCGCGGCTACCGTGGCCGCGCGGCTGCGAATTTGCGAAGTGGGCGAAGCACAGCGAAGCTGTCTTTCAGAGCGATCGTATTGTTGATTGGGTGGGTCCAGCGAGGCGTTTTGGGCGCCAGTCGAGGGCGTCTCTGCCTCCCCCCCCCCCAGTGCCGCGCCGCCTCCCCAAGCCGTGCTGTACTGTAGCAAAGGAATCCGCCCTGAGACAACCCTCAACACTGGTTGATGGACGGACGTCCACCAACCATTCGCGGCGAGTTCAGCAGCGCTCGTGTACTGTGCAGAGCGGGCCGGCCACTCGCAGGCGCTACGGCTCGGAGACGGTCCGGACTTTGCTGCTCTCCACGGCTCGGAGATCGGAGACCTTCGTCGACACTTCAACATCAGAGCCAGCAAGTTGTCCGCCGGCCGCCGCACACGGAAGATCCGAGACGGAATGCGGAATGGGAGAGAGAGTACCGTGAACATCGATGTCACAACGCCCTTGAAGTTGGCCGGCGGCGTTTGGCCATGCGCCGGTGGCATGATCCCACGACACGAGATCACAGGGAAGAGCGCCATGAGTAACGATGCACGTCATCTCGTCACAACCTGCCTGACCGAGCGAACGACCGGCGGTCGTTGCTTCGAATCGAACCCAAACGCGGCTTCCGAAGGACGAGAACTCACCCCAGATCTCCACCCACAACAGCCTAAAATCGAAGGGCGTTTCCTGGATACTCTGATTCCAAGGTTCGACCTGAAATTCGCTGATCTGATCGGATCCTGAATTACTGGGTGCCTGTTCCAGCCATACATCCAGGCACCCATCCTTCAGCTGGATCTCAAAACCAAAATTGAAAAGCCCAAAATGGCGCGGCCCTACCCCTCGAGAGAGGGTGCAAACGTGTTCACTTGCGTGGAGTATGGTGGGGGAACTGCGGGTAGGGTTCACCAGATCGCACTCTTGTCACTTTGAGGTTCGTCTCGCTCCTCTCCCTTCCCATCCACACCATCCCGGCCATCCCGAACCCTCCAGGAAGCCAAGCCAGGTTGTGGCCGTGCGCGTCGTGCCGTTGTTCCAGCTGGCCCGGCGCTGTCGCGCTGTCGTCCGCCCGTCTGCTCCGTATTTCCAGTGTCCAGTTCCACTTTCAGTTCAACCGCAAACCGCGAGGAGCTCCTAAGTTCCTGCCCGCACCGCCGCGTTGTCCCGCCGACCGCATGCCATTTCCCCATTCAGCGCGCCCCGCTCGCTGCAATACGTGAAGCCGTCCCGCCGACGCCTTCTCCCCCGAGCCAACGCCCAGTAATCCCATGCCGCTCCTCCTGCGCCGCGCCGCGCCGAGCCCGTCGGTGGACGAGCTCGCGTTCGCCTCGCCCGCGCCCTCGCTCACGGCCACCATGAGCTTCTCCGAGAGCACGGCCAAGTGCCCGGTGCACGGCGCCGCCCTCTCGCGCTCGTCCTCGGGCGGCCGCCGCCGCAGCCTCAACAGCTCCGAGACCGAGACCAGCAGCAGCGAAGAACGCGATTCCCGCGAAGAGAACCTCGCCGCCGCCGCTGCTGCGGCTGCCGCCGAAGTCGACGCCGAGCAGCAGCAGCAGCGTTCGAGCGGCAGCCTGAGCTGCTCGTGCCACAGCGCGCCGTCGTCGCGCTCGCGTGCGAGCCAAGGAAGCTCGAAGCGCATCTCGACGCGCCTGGACGATCTCGCCGCGACGGTCGTGGAAGAAGAGGACGTGCCCGAGAAGGCCGCGCCCGGCGGCGACCTCGACACGGACGACAGCGAGAGCTGCTGCTCGCACGACCGTGAGTCCACGTGTCAAAAGTGCGAGATGCTCCACGCGCGCGAGTCGATCTCGTCCAGCACGTCGTCGCGCGTCGTGATCCGCGACACGCAGCTCGCGGCGCTCGACGTCGAGATCCAGAACCTGCGCAAGACTTTTGTCAAGAGCATGTACGCGCGGCTCACGGGCATGTCGCGGCGGTTAGGCAAGCGCAATGGCACGCAGCAGATCACGGCCAACTAGGGCGCCTCCGACCTTTAGAGTCTTCCTTTCGTCGTCCGCAGCAACGATCGCAGTTGCGAAGTAGTCCAGCTAGTTCCTTCTTCACGCACGCAGTTCTGAGAACCCCTATTTATTGAAAAAATCGTAGCGTGATCAACGAACGATACATGTCACCACACATGCGCCTGACCTTACTCGCAATATGTCGATCCTACGGATGTGACCCTGATCCCTTTTGACTGCCGTGGAGTGAGGGAGACAGGTGGACTGGAGATCATTATCAGCGATGGAATCACGGCGAATACTGCGAGCACGAACGCTCTGCACAGGCCGCTTTTGGAGCGTGGAAACGCCACAAACCCCATAGTATCACTGCCCTCTCACTTCAAAGCGGAGTGGAGCTATCACAACTTCGTAGAGGGCACCTTTGGTTGAGCGTAGCGTTACCCGTATCAATCTTATCATCTCTATCTGTTCTATCTCGGCTCTGCTCACGTGGGGGACTCTGCTGCGACCAGAAACCTGCACAGTTTTGTTCGGTCGTGGTCGGACGATATTCAAATGAAACACCTGCTTCCCTCCTCTTCCTACTAAGAGCGCGTATGGGCGAGACTGTTTGCGGATTCGTGTTGCATGACCAACAACGGAACAAGTGCAAATATCGAGAGCAGAATTGAATCGTCATGGATGATTCTTTGGCAGACTGTTTTTAGACAGCGATCGCCTGCTCTGACCGCGGCCTTTTCGTATTTGCGCGTCATTCTCTCATGTCAAACTAAGCGACTGGGGCGTTGTCACCATTTGCGTTTACCAGAGACCGAGGGTGAACAGTCAGCACCATATTTTCGACATGAAAATCGCGCAGCATACAAGAGTGAGCCTAGGGGCTCACTCCGCGATGTCGCCTCAGCAACCTCCGGTATCATCCCGGACTGAAGAGATGACGCCGGCGATCGCGTTGGCTTCTGATCGAACGGCCTCCTTGACGATCGCGGGTGACGTCTTCGTTGGGAGGCAGATCTTCTGTGCGACATGGTGGTTCTGCACTCTATCGCATCTTCTGTGCTGTTTCGTGGTGGCGAGACGATCGGTTGTCATCATAGGGCTGCTCACTAACGCGTACGCGCAGTATGTGCTCAAGCTTCTTGGATTCAGTATCAATACCCCTGTGATGGCCGCAGCCATGGCATGCTATGCACTGTCAGCGATTATCCACGGCTACACGCTCTTTTCGGTGATCTCAGCCTCGTGGAAAGCGAGACGATTCGAGTTCGTCCGCCATGATCTACATCCAACTCGCATCAACCCAGCCCCAACCTTGTCCGTACTCCCCTCATCCCGCGCACTGACGGTAATGGACACGGTCAGCATCAAGGGGAAGTACTTTGACTTCGCCTTCTCATCACGAAAACTATGTGAAGTCGTTTTCCAAACACTGCAAGCGTATTTTGTGAGTTGCAAAGCGCCAAATGAAGTCATTAATCGAACTGTCGTCGGGGTCGCCGTCGCGAATTGCTGGTTGACGCCACTCATTCAGAATGCCCCATTCAAGAATTCTCAACTGCGCCGTGTTGTCTGCATCATTGCTGATATCGCAACTACTATAATGGGCATTGTCATAGTACCTTTCGTGACTCGCTCCACCATTGGACCGGGAGAGGACCTGATCGATCACCGATTCACCATCGTCACGCGCTCGCAAATCGACCTCCTGCTTGTCAACACGTGGGAACAAATGCTTCTGTCTTGGCTAGGTATGTATTGTGTCCACGCGGGTTTGAGGACAGTACGGTCAACGATCAAGTATCTCCCAGAGGGCGATTCTGCGAGTCTTACGACCGATGCGGACGCCAATAATGAGCGTTCGAAGGGGAAAACGAACTTGTGCGCGAAAGCTGTGCGGAAGTGTTGCCGGGTGTCTCCGACGAGAATTCTTCGAGTGTTCATGGTCTTGATTGGATGTGCGATGATCGGAATGCACGCCTTTTCGAATGCGACCCTAGCACCTCTTGGCTGCCTGGTTGAGCTCCATCCTTGGTTCCAGCGACGAAGCGCATGCCCAGTTGTTCGGGTCAGTTGTGCCGATCACTTTGTTGACGGGAACGAAGATGAAATCGCTCACATTCTGGAACAGTTCGATCCAACGTCTATCCTTGGATTGACCATCGCTCACTGCCGAGGGCTGCGGATTCCTCCAGTTCTCCAGGACCTCAAGTCTCTTCTTCGTATGGACATCTTCAACTCGACCCTGGAATCTTGGCAGCCAGAAAGTGCTCTCTCCAATGCCAAGCACCCTCACATGATGGGGCTTACGCTGGTCAGTGTACGGAATATATTCAGGTGGCCGGAAGGTATCTCGATACTCGACTACCCGAAAAACCTCGGTCAACTCATGATGTGCGATACAGACCTGACGGCGATTCCTGATGCTCTCCCGCCCAAATTGCCATTGCCGATGCTGACGTTCTTTGTTGAGGCTTCCAACCTGTCGACAATACCGTCTACAATTGTGAACCTTCCGATCATCAACATGTCGTTCGCGGCGAACAGTATCGCCGAGTTACCAGAGAACTTCCCGTCCCGCAATATTCTCTGGTCCGTCTCGGTGGCTGCCAATCCGATCACAGAGCTACCTGCCAGCGGCGATCTGAGGGCACTCGTTCGTCTCGACATCAGTGAGACGAAAGTTACTCGGCTTCCAACGTGGCTTTCCGAGAACTTGTTTCGCGTTCGTGCGGCGGGGTCGCCAATATGTTCTCCTCCGTCTCCTGTGTCGTCGTCTGTGAACTGCTCCAACACCACGCGCGGAAGCCTTCTCCAGTTCCCTATCGAACGATACTCGACCATGCTCCGTCCGAGGTGAGCTGCACGCACTTTATCGCTTCCAAGCAAATACCTCAGGCGAGCGTACCTGCCGTAGGCTCCGATCAAGGCGGTTGCCGAGCCTGAACAACTTTTCAATCGAACACTACTCACACACACGACATCGCAGCAGCAGCACGATCCAATGGCAATATGCGCACGTCCATTTCGATATTTTTCCTTCAGTACTCGATCTCCAGCAGTCCCTTCATCTAGCGCGACTGTGGGGCTGTCCTCGCTCACTTCCATGTCAGTCTCCGCGCGCGGCGCTGGTTCGCTTGGTACCGCAGGTACAAGATCACACACGCCACGACCACCAGTCCCATTGCGAGGCCGACCAGCCGCGGCGTGATCATCTACACGCCCGCCATCCAAAATACATCGCCACGTTAGCGCCCCGCACTCGCCTCCAGGCTCATTAGCACGCACCCGCTTGGCGGTCGCCTCGACGTCCGGCGCGCGGCGCTGCTGGCGCTTGACGCGCTCGCTCATCTTGCCGTAGCGCTCGCCGGCGTACACCGTCGGGCCCAGCGCCACGTCGTGCAGACGCGCCGAGGGCGCCGCGGCGTCGCGGCGCGTCGCGCGGTTCCGCAGCGCCATCGTGCGTGGCTTCCTCTTCTGCTTCGTGGGCCGGTTCCCCCACTGTTGGGGGGAGACCATCACTCCGTTTTCCCCTCTCAAACCGGATGATGCTGCCTCCACGCCGACGCCCGTTGAGGTAATCACCCCGCTCTCTTCCTGCTCCCTGAGACAGGTGGAAACGGGTTTAAGCCCGATGAAACCCGTTTAGGAAGACCCGTCCACGGTTTTGACGTCTGCGACACAGTGGAACCCGTCTCGGGTCGGGTCGGACCAGTCCCGCGTCGGGTTTCGCACCCCGCTGGGTCGGCCCGCGGCCACAAAGCGATTTGGCGAGTTGCCATAGAAATCTTCGCTCGACGGCCGGCCGGCCATACACGAGGCGGCCGGGAACGTCGCATTACGCATTCCCCGACCAAGCCCACAAGTCGCAGACGCGGATTCCGGAAGCATGAGCGAGTGGTGGGGTACCATCGGCCAGCCCTTCGCGGAGGTGAGTCTGTCGTCCGTGGCGTCTAACCCCGCGTCAATGCCCCGCGGTGGTCGGAGACAGTAGTTCAGGAGAGAAGAGCCTCCGCGGAACGGAAGATGGACAGTGACTGACTGTGTTCTTGGTTGCTAGGCGCTGCTGACGCTGGACCGCCACAAGATCCGCGAGGCGCTGGTCAACCTCCCGCACACCTACTACGAGTGAGTCGCCATCGCCATAGTCTCTCGCAGAGACATAGCGTCGCGGGTCTAACGGCGACGTGTCTGATGGTTAGGTATATCACGGGCATCTATGAGCGCTCCCCCGAGCATGTGATCATTGAGACGTTCCTGATCGTCTTTGTGGTCTACATCACGTTCTTCAAGAAGGACAAGCCGTCCAAGGCCGCGGTCAAGTTCACCGCCAAGGAGATTGACGAGCTGGTCGACGATTGGGAGCCCGAGCCGATCATCCCGAAGAGCTACAAGGTCGAGATGGAGAAGACCCTGCCGTTCGGCGTGCTCGAGAACCGCCCGGATACGCACATGAAGATCCAGGGCGTGGACAAGCCCGTGCTCAACCTCGCGACGTTCGACTTCCTTGGTCTCGGCAGCCGCAAGGAGCTCAAGGATGTCGCTATCCAGACCCTCACCAAGTACGGTTGCGGCTCGTGCGGCCCACGTGGCTTTTACGGCACGATTGACGTCCACGAGATCCTCGAGAAGGACATCGCGCAGATGTTCGGCACGCCTGACTCGATCACGTTCTCGGACAGTGAGTCGACGTCGTCGTCGGTGCTGCCGGCGTTTGCCAAGCGTGGTGACCTCGTGGTCGTTGATGACGGTTGCAACGACTCGATTCTTGTTGGTATCAACTTGGCGCGTTGCACGGTGCACTACTACAAGCACAATGACATGGAGGACCTCGAGCGTGTGCTGAAGAGCATCCGTGCCGCGG
The DNA here is from genome assembly GCA_027475725.1 of Pythium rhizo-oryzae. Classification (NCBI taxonomy): domain Eukaryota; phylum Oomycota; class Peronosporomycetes; order Pythiales; family Pythiaceae; genus Pythium; species Pythium rhizo-oryzae. The sequence continues at coordinate 4,497 of JAMFLL010001058.1, read as the reverse complement.
ACAAGAAGGCCGGCCGTGGCTCGGACTGCCAGCGCCGCTACATCGTGACGGAGGCTGTGTTCCGTAACCACGGCGACATGGTCGATCTCCCGAAACTTGTCGCGCTCTCCAAGGAGCACTTCTTCCGTGTCTTCCTCGATGAGAGCTACTCGTTTGGCGTGCTCGGCGCGCACGGCCGTGGTATCACGGAGCACTTTGGCGTCCCGCTCTCGGATGTTGCGATTGTGTGTGGCTCGCTTGCGACTGCTGCGGCCGGCGTTGGCGGCTACAGCACGGGTGCCCGCGAGGTCGTCGACTACCAGCGCCTCAACAGTGCCGGCTACGTGTTCTCGGCGTCGGCTCCTCCTTTCACATCGGCTTGTACGTCGGAGGCCATCCGTATCATGCGTGAAGAACCCCAGCTTTTCGTCAAGCTCCGTGAGAACGCGTACCTCACACACGACGTGCTCTCGGCTGGCGTGAAGGGCGTTTTCAGCGTCTCTAACGACCGCTGCTCGCCGGTCGTTCACTTGCGCTTGCTGCCTGAACTCGTTGCAGGTCTCTCGACGGACGCCGCGAAGCGTGAAGTGCAGCGTATGATCTGCGACGACGTCATGACCAATTTGTTGAACCGTGGCATTGCTGTCTGCTCCCCTCGCTACAAGACCGGCCAGACGCTGGAGCCGCTGCCGAGTGTGCGCGTGTCGGTGACGGCGATCCATGACTCTAAGGAGCTCAAGGACGCCTGCACGGTGATTGCGCAGGAGTGCGTTCAGGTTGCCAAGGCTGCGCTGAAGGCGATTCCCCACAAGGCCGAGTACTCGAACGGCCACGCGAGCGAGTCGAGCGTACGCCAGCGCAAGGGAAAGAACTAATCTTTCGTCGGGGGCGTCCTCGGCGGGGATCTCTTGATTTGCCGAAGGTGCTGAGCTATAGATGATCATGTATATTTTTTCAATGCATCAAAGTTTGCGCCACATGCCGTGTATCTATCATGTTTTTTTTGCTTCAGCATAGCTGCACTACAGCGACTGGAGCATGTCCTTCTCGCGCTTCTCCTTGTACTGCTGGAACTGCTCGTCGTTGGTGTACTGGTGGAGGCACTCGTTCATCGCGCGGTTCTGCGCTCGGCAGCGGAAGACCACCATGAGGCTGTTCTCCTTGGCGCAGGCCGCAAAGTCCGCGAGGCGCTCGCGGCAGTTGGCCAGCGCGATGTCGTTGAGCTCCTGGCGCAGCTTCTGCTCGTTCCACAACACGCAAACCGTTCATCCCCAGCACATCCAGCCACCCTAGTGAGACTAAGCTACGTACGTGCTCCGCCTGGTTGCTCCACGAGAGCCGCGACGAGCGGAACGTCTCCTTGGCGGTCTCCTTGTCCACCGCCTTCTCCATGGTTCGTGGTGAGTGTCTGTCTGCGCGTGTCTGTTGTGGCCGATGAGCTCAAATGCGCAGGCTCGCGGGTTTGGCGGGTTTGACGGGTTTCATTATGAAAACGGGTTCAACGGCCCTGGCCCAGACCCACTAGTAAAACCAGCCAACAACAGGGCCACGTCGCTTTTCCAAAACAGGGTGGTCCAAAGACCATGCTCCATTCCACGGTGCATTTACACATGGCTACATTTACCCCACAAGTTGGGAGTGAATCTCAATCTCTCACAAGGACTCGGCGGCGGCGCTGACACTGAGCTGGCCGTCCACACCCCACAGCAGCGCGCCTCCGGTGGAGGTAGCCTCGACCGAGTCGACGTACTCACTGTACAGACGCTTGGAGATCGCGATCGTGTCGCCACGAGTCGCGGTCGGGTACGGCTCGTGCCCGAGCTGCCACTTGAGCTCGTACCCCTCGCGCGCGTCCTTGAGCACCTGCTGGTCCATCTCGCGCTTCTGCGTGTACGCGTCGCACACTTCGGTGAGCCAGATGCGCCAGCGCCCCAGGTAGTAGCCCTTCATGAGCCCCGACCACTCCTTGCAGGCGTAGTCGTGGAGCACGTTCTCGTTGTGATCGCCCCAGCGGGTCACTTGGTTGCGTGCTTCGTACTCGTAGTACACCTCCAGCTCGGCGTCGCCGTGGCCCAGAGCCTTGGCGTCTCGGATCCAGTTACCCAACAAGAAGTCTTCGTTCGTCGCGAGGATCTCGTCGAGGTGCTCGATCACGCGCAGCAGCTTCTCGTTGAGCTTGCAGAGCGTCTCCGGAGCCACTTGCTTGCCGGTGTACGCCTGCTTGAGCTTCTGGTACAAGTCGAGCATGTGGTCACTCAAAAACTGACGCGTCACGTCAGTCAGATCATGTCGGAAAGTGTCGACAGCCGACAGCTCGTCCGCGGCAGCTAGCAGCAGCTTCCACGCACGAGTGATATCCTTCGGGTCATAGGTGATGACCGTGGGCATGAATCCGTCCTTCACGAGATCCCAGTGTGGAAACACGGTCGCGAGGTTCTTCGTCACGCCTCCGTACGCCTTCGTGCGATTGTACACCGAAGTGTGTAGCACGTCCCAAGCCTGCTGAGCCTGCTCGTTCTGGGAGTGGTATCGGCGATACGCATAGTCCTTGGTCCACGCCGAGGTTTCGATCGGCTCAGCAACCCACGCCATCTGGAGCGTGAGGTCGTACACGACATAGTTCTGGAAAATGCCTTCCATCGTGAGCCCCACGCCGATCATGGTGCCGTTACTAGCTTGAAGGGAGGTCACAGGATCACTCCCCAACGTCGGCAAGTCGCCTCGCATTCCTGTGTTGCCGCCAAAGTTGTGAAGCACGCAGTAGATCCAGCTCTTGCCGAAGTAGTTGTCCATCTTGCTCCAGATCGGCGACACTTCACTGTACAGGTCCAGGATGATCATGTGCTCGTTCGAAACTCCGGAGAGGTACGCCCTCGTGAGATCCTTGGTCCAGTAGTCGCTCATGAAGAGCCAGCCTTGCATGAGCCACACAGCCTTCGGATCGGCCGCCAGCATGCTGTCGATCACCGCCTTGGACGCAGCCGCAAGCTCCTTGGGATCCGTTGTGTCAGGATCCATCTCGTTGTACGTGTCGCACTGGTAAAGTGAGGACGTGTAGTTGTACATGCGTGTCTGCTCTAGGATGAACTTGGTCCCGATGTCCAAGTATAGTGGGTCCTCCGCGTCCAGCATGTACACGCAGCAGAACTCATCGGTGAAGTTGCCCCAGTTGGGTGAGCGCGTCCACTTGGCCGTCGGGTACTTGACGTGGAGTTCTTCAGGGATATGGCCTGCGAATGCTGGTAGAGCCGCGATCATGCCGTACTCCTTGTAGCGCCCGAGGATCTGCAACTGGAGCGCAAACTGATCGTCGATGAACTTCTGAGGAAGCGGGCCCTTGACCCAGCTGCCACGCAGGTTGCCCATGCGCCCCCAGGCCAGGAAGGCTGACCCAGCGAAAAATTTGTGGAGGCCGGCGTCGCTGATGTTGTAGTGCTTCTGGAACACCTCCTGCCACACGCGCTCTTGGCCCGTGAACGCCAGCGGGATGTTGATGCCTGCGAAATGCGTGGATCAGTTACCAAGTAATTCAACCTGCACGGTCACACTCATTGTTCGTACCATTGAGCGCCATCCAGTCGATGTGGCGCTCCCACTCGTCCCAGCTCCACGTCCAGGACGAGTAGCTCACGGTGCACACGTTCTGGTAGTACGTGTACTTGGCGCTGCGCTTCTGGCGGATCGTCGTGTCCACCTTGGGCAGCACCGGCGGCAGCTGCAGCTTGTGGTTGTCCCAGTCAGTCTGCGTGTGGACGGTCGTCTTGAGGTACCACTGCAGGCCGTACGCGATCGCCGTGCCGGAGCTGCCGCCGATCGACACTTTGTCGCCGTCGTTGCCGATCTCAAACACGTCGAGGCCGTCGTTCTCTGCGGCGATCACTTTGAGCGTGATCTACCATACACACTTATCAGTCTCAATCGCCACAGAAAGAAGCTACCGATGAAGGTGGAGTGTAGTTCACCTGGTCGTTGTAGCTGGGCCCGAGGCGGCGGTGGATGAGCCCGCGCACGACCTCCACGGCGTCGTGCTCGGGCACCTGCAGCGTCGGCGCCGCCGCCGCGACCGCCACCACCAGCGCCGCCAGCACCACGCCCACAAATCGCTTCATCGTCGCTTCGCTTCCTTCCCGTGAGCCAGTCTGGTTCGCTCTCCCACCCGCGAAGTTCGGAACTGGATGAGCTCCTTCCTTGATCAGCAGCTCCGAAAGATCTCCGCCAACTTCAATTCGATACTCCACATAGCGTGGTCCACACTATTCTCGCCACACGAATCTAGGTCCGCAGAACACAGTTGATTACGCTCGGGGGATACGGTCCGCCCCATCCCTCTCCCGCTTCCCGTTGTGTGTGTTGTGTTGCAATCGAGCGTAACCCCGTTGGGTTCGAAAAGCGTACCCCGTTCCGTCCATCCGCCTAACTTCCCTTCCTCGGCCGCGGCCACAACCGACACGCCACGCGTGACGGGTCCGGGCCATTGCGCGCGGCGTCACCTTCGCCCCCCCGTTCCTTAGCACACGC
>JAMFLL010001057.1:0-20784 GCA_027475725.1 Pythium rhizo-oryzae | reverse complement strand
CGAGTTCCCGGTGTACAAGCCCGACACGGGCTTCTACAAGGAGTGCGCCAAGCGCGTGGACGAGTACTTCAAGACCAACAAGCTCGACCCGAAGGCGCCGTTCGCCGGTATCTGGCGCATGACCATCGTGTTCGCGGTCGCAGCGGCCGCGTACTTTGGCATGAACGGCCTGCTCCCGGGCAACCTCGCGACTGTGTACCTCTGGGCCGCGGTCTTCGGCGTGTGCCAGGCGCTGCCGTTGCTCCACGTGATGCACGACTCGTCGCACGCGGCCTGGTCCAGCAGCCCGACGGGCTGGTTCATCGTCGGTCGCGGTGTCTTCGACTGGTTCGCTGGCGGCTGCATGGAGTCGTGGCTCAACCAGCACATCGTGGGCCACCACATCTACACCAACGTGGCCGGCGCGGACCCGGACCTCCCGGTCAACTTCCAGAGCGACGTGCGCCGCATCGTCGAGCGCCAGGTGCTCCGCCCGATCTACAAGTTCCAGCACATCTACCTGCCGCCGCTCTACGGCGTGCTCGCGCTCAAGTTCCGTCTCCAGGACCTCGTCGAGACCTACATCTCGCTCACGAACGGCCCGATCCGCGTGAACCCGCACCCGATCACGTCGTGGATGCATCTCATCCTGGCCAAGTCCTTCTGGGCGTTCTACCGCATCTACATCCCGCTCGCGGTGCTGCAGGTGCCCTCGGGCAGCTTCTGGGGCGCGTTCCTGCTCGCCGAGTTCGTCACGGGCTGGTACCTGGCGTTCAACTTCCAGGTGAGCCACGTCTCGACCGAGTGCGACTACCCGAACGGTGACCACGTCGGCGAGACCATCGAGGACGAGTGGGCCGTGTCGCAGGTCAAGTCGTGCGTCGACTACTCGCACGACTCGCCCATGATGACGTTCTTCGCCGGCGCGCTCAACTACCAGGTCACGCACCACCTCTTCCCGGGCGTCTCCCAGGTACAATACTGCTGGCCCCCACGCATGATGCTTCACCAAACGACCCTGTATACGGACTGACGATGGAACTTTTTATATTGACAGTACCACTACCCCGCGATCGCGCCGATCATCAAGGACGTGTGCAAGAAGTACAACATCGAGTACAAGGTGCTCCCGTCGTTCAGCGTGGCGCTCATGGCCCACTTCCGCCACCTCAAGGAGATGGGCGAGCAGGGCAAGCCCGTCAGCGTCCACATGGGCTAAGCCCAAGTGCCGATGCGTGGTGCTGGCCAATCTTGCTTCGAGAGATCGCATGGCTGGGGATCTTCCGGATCTGTTCCAGCTTTGGGTACATACTGACATGGGTACACAGTTCGAACCGTAACGGTTGGTAACAAAGGGTACACTTTCGTGTTGGAAATCTTTCCTGTTTGGCAGGTTCGGTAATTTACCGACTGTTCCCGCGCGCCACTTCAACCATGGGGCCATGGAGACAGCCCAGCGGTGCCCCGAGAATGGGCTCGCTGCGCAGGAGATTACGGGCGACCACGCGGGTGTTGAGCGCTTCAAAGCGGTCGACTCCCTAGCCGACGACACATGCGACACGCGCGAGGCGGAGCCGCCTCGCTCGGTGGCGCACGCGCCGCGCGAGCCCGTCGACAAGTGGCGCGTCGAGCTGCCGCCGCTGCTCGTGTCGACCAACTTGACGCTCGAAAAGTTCCACGCGCTCAAGTGGATGGAGATCGCCCGTCTGGTACGTGGATCCGCCGTTCAGCATGTGTCTGGCTGCGCTTGTTGCTGACGCTAGCGATGCGCTGTCGCAGTCGCGGCTGCTCAGTGCGCCGCGCTTCCGCCGCGTGCGGCTCGCGGGCGACGACCGCGCGCTGTACGAAGGCTTCTACCGGTCGTTCCCGCACGACATGGTGGCCAAGGCGCGCTTCGTGGGCGTCGCGCGCGCCGTGCTAGGTGTCGAGGTCACCGTCGGCGTCCAGGCGGAGCTGCCCGAAGACGCGCGCGCGCTCTGCCGCCACCTCGAGGCCATGCAGTATACCTACGAGCTCTCGGCCGACGACGTGCCCATGCTCAACTGGCGCCTGCTGCTCGTCGGCCTCCAGTATGCATTGTTTGTGGTTTGCTGTCTGCCTTCCGCGTACTGACGTGTTGTGTCAATGTGGCATTAGTCTCTTCCAGCACCCGCTGCTGTCGCTGCGCGAGCACATCGCGTGGGGCTTCCGCATCTTCGGCAGCGTCGGCTTCCTCGACGCGCTCGCGGACGCGACGACGATTGCCACGAGCGACCTCGCGCTGCTGCTCACGCAGCTGCTGCGCAACCAGGCGTGTCGGCGGCTCGTCTCGGAGCGCGTAAGTGTTGTCGGGCGGTCTGGTCACAAGGCGGTGACTTACAGTGGTTTTGGTCGCGATAGCTCCGCCAGGCGCAAGTGCTGGAGCCAACAGGGACGCTCACGCCGGCGAACGTGCGCCAACGCATGACCTCGACGCGCGTGAGCTACCGCCGCTTCCAGGAGCTCGCGTCGCTCGCGCCTCTGCGCGCGCTGTTCGACCGAGCGACCGAGCACACAATCGTGCTCGAGGAGATGGCCACGCCGCTGTACCGCGAGCTCGCGTTCCGCGCGCGCAAAAAGCACTCGGACCGCAAGAAGATCGACCGTTTGCGGTATTTCCACCGCACCAAACGCATGCGCCACGCGTTCTTCCTGTGGAGCGAACGCGCGCGCGTCATGAAGCGCACACGAGTGATCATGGCCGCGGCGTTCCGGCGGCTCATACTCGTGAAGAAGGCGCACGGCTTTGCGCGCCTCAAGCGCCATGCGATCCAGAGCTGGGCGGCCACGGAGATCCAGCGCATGGGGCGCGGCATGATCGGTCGTGGTCTCGCGCTTGACCAGTGGAGGCTCGTGCAGGCCGCAATCAAAGTGCAGGGCGCGTTCCGCATGCGGTCCCACTTTGTTCGGTTCCTCAAGGACGCGCGTCGCCGCCACCGTGCGGCGATTCACCTGCAACGCGTGTACCGCGGCCGCGTCGGCCGCATCGCCGCTCGCACTGAGCTCCTAGCATACTACTACGCCGAAGTGGAGAAGCTGCAGCGCGACCGCGAGGCGTTCCGGGCGGTCGTAAGGGATCACATGGCGCGACGCATCCAGCGGCTCTTCCACGTGATCGTTGAGCGCCAACGCGAGGCACGCGCCGTGCAAGAGGCGCGCGCACGAAAGCTCGTGGAGTTGGAGATGGAGGACATGATGTCGGAGGCGACACGGGAAGTGCGCCGCCGTAAGATGGAGATCTCAGCCAAGTACACCAAGCTGCGCGAGGCCTACGAGTATAAGCAACGCCGCAAGCAGATTGATAGCGCCGAGAAAGCTAAAGTGATCCGCCTGCGCCGCCAGCGCCAGTGGGACGCATTCAAGAGTGAACGACTCGCGACGCGCGAGCGTCAGAAGCGCGACGCCGCGGTCGCCCATGGCGCACTGCAGACGCACTGGCAGGCCGAGATCGCCGAGCGTGTCAAGCGCAAGCGATTGTTTCTTTCCCAGGTGCTGGACCTGGAGGAACCGGGTGAATGGAAGGCGCTGCAGAAACAGCTCAAGGCGCTGGTCGCGAACCGCGAGAAGGAGCTCGCGGTCAAGTACAAGCAATCGCAGGTCGCTGTGCCCAAGCGCGAAGTGTACGATCGCGCCAAGATTGAAATTCTCGACGACGAAGTCGAGAAGGAGCGCCACACTGCCGAGGTCGAGTGGCTCAAGGCCGAAGCCGACTTTTTCTATGACCTCGACGTCAAGGAAGAGGAACGCACGGTGCGGATTACGAGGGTCTTGGAGGACGGTGAAGACGTCTCTCACACATTTGCTGCTTGTTGGTAGATGGCCGAGAATGCGGAGGAACGAAAACGCCGTGAGAAGAGCGCGGTGGTCGTACAGTCAGCGTTTCGCATGTTTGCGGCCAGGAAGCAGCTCAAAGCAGAGATCCGCCAGTGCTTTGTCAAGGAATTTGACACCAAGACGCAGCTCGCAATGTATCGCAACACGTACCTGTCCGGGGAGCGCCCGTCCGCTCGGAAGCCATACGGACTCGGTCCAGACGACCTAGAGTTCCCGGACAATTGGGTGCTGATCGATGACGAGCTCGTCGGTACGTCACCTCGAAAGTGTGCTTTGGTATGTGGGTTGTGTTTGGCACGGCGCGTGGTTAATAACGAACTCTGCCTCTCAGGACAACCGTTCTTTTACCACCCGCAAACGCTGCGGCAGAGCTGGGAGATGCCCGACGAGTGTCGATGTTGCTCGGCATGTGCAGCGACATCCAACCGAATTGCGTTTGCTGCGTATTGGAACGCTGAAGATGACTCCTACCTCTGTTTGAGCTGCTACACCAGTCGCAAGTCTAGTGCGACGGTCAACCCGGATGAGTTCTACCCGTACGACGGATCCAAGCGAGGCGGCTATTGAGTGAAACACATGGACAATACACGGAGACGGTCGCTTATTTCTTGCCTTATCTGACGCCAGCAATGGCTGAGTCGCCTCGTTTAGTTTCGGGTCCTTCGTCAGGGCTAACGAGAAGTTGAAGTAGCTTGTAGCGACTTGGGAAGCTCAAATGAAGCCTTCCATGTGCTCTGCGAAGAAAAAATATCAATGTCAGCCGAGTGATCAAGCCACTGATACTAGCGAGTGGGGCAGCACATACCAACATGCGACGGTGGGCTGAGGATGCGCGAGTCTCGGTCCCTGAGAACATAACGAAACAGTGAGCACTGTGCTGTCCAGATACCTTATCACGGGAAAGAGGACCACTCACTGTCGGGCCTTCTGAGCGGCAACGGCTGCCATCTTCTTCGCCTTGAGGGACTCGATGGTGGGGCGGTCCCACTGGGTCAGCTTGAGCGCAGGGTTGCAGTAGTACACTTTACCCTTCGATCTGGAGAGTCGTGCTTCCCAGCCTGGCGGCAGCGGGGTCTCGGGCATCGAGTCAAGGTTGAACGCTTCGTTGACATTGATGCTCGGGTTTGAAGTCGGCACCAGCGGCCCGCTAATCGTGGCTCGGTAGCCTTGCTCGCCGTTCTCGTTGTTGTACTTGCCCTTCACGGCTGAAATCTTGCCCTTCAAGCTCGACATCGCGTTGCTGACACCGCTACCGACCGCCCCAACGCTTGAGATGAGTGAGAGGCGGCCGCCTGTGTCGGTCAACGAGCCCTGGGTCGATCCACCATCAGAGTATCGATCGTCGGCGGGGTTAATGTCGCTGCCACCGCCCCAGAACTTGGCTCGCGAGATCCGCTGCGCAGAGGCCTTCAAGAACTGCGCAGTGTCGGCCGACTTCTGAGCAAGCGAGGTCTGCACAGCCTGCGATAAATCGTCCGCGCCAGTCAGCGAGTCCAGAAGCGCACCGTTGCTGTTGTTGTTGTTGCCCTTGCTGAGATCCTTCTTGGACCCAAGCGTGCGGAACAGAGATCGTCGCTTCTCGCCACCCGATTTCTGGTTACCGGGGTTCTCCAGTGCGGCAGCGAGTTGGTCCTTGAGCTTGCCACATTCCTTCTCGACAGTAGCAATTTTCTTGTCCTTTTCACGAACCACGTCTTCGAGCTGGCGGATTTTGACGTGAAAGTTGGCGGCTACAACCTCCTTCTCACTCTTGAGCTTTTCATAGTCGTTGCGTAGGACCGACGAGGACACCTTGTACTCTTCATTCTCCTTGCGAAGACGATTGACTTCTTCTTGCAGCTGGCTCATGATGCCATCAGCATCTTGCATCCACAAATGCGCAGACGAAGGAGTGCGTTTCGTGCGAGGGGCAGGGACTTCCTCTTGGATCATACTGCTGCGCAGGTTCGACTCGCGTTCGTACATGAGCTGTTCGTTGCGAATCTGCTCTTCTTGGAGACGCTCCTGCAGCTTCTGCAGTTGGTAAGCCATATCGTCCTGTTGTTTTTTCTCCTGGAGTGCTTTCACGAACTTCGCTCGGTTGATTCTCATCCGCATCAACGACTGCACGCGCACCACGCTCTGACGCTTCCGCCGGAACTGCTTTCGCTTGATGAAGCCGCGAATGTGACGCTGGATGATAATCGCCTTCTTGTTTCGCTTGACCTCCTGCGCGATACGACGACCGCGAATACCACGCCAGTGAGCCTGAAGTGTCTTGAGGGCTTTCAGGTAGGCGTGGTAGCGCGTCATCCACACTACACAGCGAGCAACGGACTGTGCACCACATCAAGAAAGAGTGAGATACAAAAAACAAACAAAACAAAAAAAACGGCCAGTACCAGAATCCCCTTACCTGGAGTGTAATGATCGCTTGACGCTTCCGCAGGAACATGACCCGAATGTGATAGCCACGCATAAGGTGCTGAAGCTTTCGCGCTTGCGAATCAAGTCGCATGGCTTTCTTCTCCTCCATGCTTTCCAGCACACCAAAGCGGAAGTACACCTTCGTGCGACCGCTCTGGTACTCGTCGGGAGACTTGAACCCCATGTTCACCATTAGCTGCTGACAACGATCACGCAAAGGCATTTCCGTCGTCGGCTTTGGTGCGAAAATCCAGAATTTGTTGAGAAGCTCCTCCAACGACAGTCGATTGGGGTACGCGACGCGAGAGATTCGAATCGCTTCAATCACACCGGCACAACGGAGCTGAGATACCACCATGGAATGCTCCATCATGGATGGGCTCTTCCGCTGGTTGGGCTTCACGCAGCGCACGTAATGGACTTTGGTCTCGCGAATGTTCACCATGAGCTCATTCAAATTGTCCTTGAACTGAGTACCGACGTTAGCCACGGTGAGTGCACCACCGGCAGCACGTCCTCCACGAGGCTTAGCGGCACCACCACCTCGGGTGGGAGGCGCCTCCTCGTCGCTCTTGAACAGACTCGAGACAAATGGCTTGCTCGATGCACGCATCAAGTCCGACAAATCCGGGAGCAGGGCATCTTTGTGCTTGTCGAGAAAGCCGATAGATTCGTACGTCACTGCACCCGCATAGTGCTTGATGGTGAACTGGGTGCGCGAGGTACGAGGGAACTCGATCACGTGCTTGTCCTCTTTGTGGATCGTTGTGAGCTTGGACACGAGCGATTCATCGTTTCCCTTAGGACGCATCACCTCGTCATTGAGGAGAGAGATGATACCAAGACGGTCTTCAATGATCGCGATCACTTCTTGGTTGTCTGCGAACTCGATGTGGCTCCACACAATACCTTCCGCCTCGTACTCTTGCTGCACTGTCTTGAACACATCTTGTGTAAACTTCTGCTGCAGCTTCTCGTTCGCGTAGTTAATGCAGAACTGTTCGAACGAATTGTGCTTGAAGTGCTCAAAACCAAAGATATCAAGAATGCCCACTTGGCGGGTCGTGCGGGCATCATTTGCCAAGGAAGCGTTGATGCGAACCACAAGCCAGTCGAAGAGCTTCGAGTAGATCGCCTTCGAGAGGGCGTCACGACATTCTTCTGCCTGATCTTTCTTGAGGAACGCGGTCACGATCTCATTCGAGACCGAGATCTTGCGCGAGCAGAGCGCGGTCTCGAGTTGAGCAAAAGAGACGCCCAAGAGCTTGGTTGTCGCTTCCGCGCTCGGGTCACTCGGCGCGATGATCGATTCCTCGTCGTTCTTCGGTTTCGATTGGATCGCGACTTCGCCAAGGTGCAAAATACCCGCGATGACCTGGAAGAGCACTTGTTGCTCGTCAATACCAAGCCCGATGAGGCCCAAGGCGGCCCTGGTCTTCTCAAAGTGCTTGGCGTCCGACACGCCCTCGATCTGAATCTGGTCAATCTTGCCCGTGTAGGTGTACGTCTTCTTGGGCTGCAGCATCCAGTCCGGGTTCTCTTCTCCCGATGCGAGTACCTGGTAGAAGATGTGGTAGTTGCGCTCGGGCGATTCGTGAGAGATCACACGCGTCTTCTCGAGCAGGTATGTGCGGCACTTGGCGCCGACGAGCGTGCCCACGTGGTCAAACTGGAGCTGCGTAAACTTGCCGAACCGCGAACTGTTGTCGTTGCGCACGGTCTTGGCGTTACCGAAGGACTCGAGCAGCGGGTTGACTTCGATGATCTTCTTGATGGTCGAGTCGTTGAGGCCGCCGGCGATCGACGCCAGGTGGTTCATGAGGATCTTGGTCGTCTCGGTCTTGCCGGCGCCGGACTCGCCGCTCACGAGGATGGACTGGTTGCGGTCGAAGCGCTTCATGTCGTTGTACGAGGCCACGGACGTGGCGTACACGTGCGGCGGCAGCTCATCCTTGGGCTTGCTCAGGTACTGCGTGTGGAGCTCCTCCGTGTAGAGCTCCGGGAGCCACTGGTACGGGTTCACGGCGATGCAGATGTCGCCCGTGTACGTGTAGGGCAGCTTCTGCAAAAACCGCGCCTTGACATTATACAGAATGGCCGGCTCGTGGAGGTAGTTGAGCGCGATCATGTCGTCGATGCCCGTGGGCCCGAGGTTCTCGTTCTGGAACGGCAGCGCGTCGAGCTGGAGCTTGGCGAACTGCGCCTTCGTGGGGCGGTCGTTGAAGTCGATCACGCGGTCCTGCTCGGTCGTGGCGCCCGTCTCCACCTGCCGCTCGTCCAGCACCGGCACGCTCACGCGCACATGGTAGATCTTCTCGGTCTTGGCCGGGTTCTCGTGCTTGTCCTCGCGCAGGATCCGCGCCGGCAGCCAGACGAACTGGTCGTCCGGCACGTAGCACTTGACGCCCGCGAGCGCCTCGTTCGCGGCCATGGCACCTCCGTCGTGTGGCAGTCACTGGCAGAAGCGTGGCACGTTCCGCTGTCACGAGCGCTGGCAGTTCCCTCGTCGGCTGTGGGGTTTCTCCGGCAAAGTGATCTTGGCTCCCAAATCGGGCACCAGCGCCGACCGACAGACGCGGGCGAATCCCACCGTGGCAGGTTTCACTTCAACTCTTACTGTAAACGCGAAAACTACACGGCCAGCACGACCAGTCAGTTTTTTTTGAAGCCGACTTCACTTTCAAAACCGGTGAAGATACCGGTATTATATACTGTGGGCGAAACGGGTAAAGGTCCGTTCGGATCGGGGTCAATTCCACATCCAGGGCGCAATCAATCCCCCGTGGCGACCATGGAGGCCGTGGTGAAGGAGCTCCGCAAGGATGGTAAGCCGGGCAATATAGGGGAAGATCGATACATGAGCGTTTTGCGCAGATCCAGGGGTACTCATCCGTGTCGCTTTTGCTGCAACTTTCGCCTCCTGCAGCTCAACTCGGCGTGTTTCTGCGCGCCGACTGCAACGTGAGCGCGATCGCGAGTGAGATCGTGGCCAAGGACTCGGCGGCCACCACGAGCGCCACGGCCGAGCAGGCGCGCCAGCGCTCGCTCAGCACGTCGGCCCACGACAGCAGCGCGAGCAGCCACTCGGAGCATTTCATCGAGCGCATCGGCGACGCCGTGCGGCAGATCGACCGCGTGATCACGGACCACGTGAGCGAGCACCACAGCGCGCTGCTCGCGCGCGTGGGCTCGGTCGACGGCCTCCAGGGCGACGTCGCGGCCATCCAGTCGTCCGTGCATCACGTCAAGCACGCCGTTCACGAGCTCGAGGCCACCGTGCGCGCGCACCACGACAAGCTCGCGAGCGACATCCACAAGCACCGCAACGTCGAGCAGTGCGGCGAGCTCGTGCGGCGCCTGCTGCGCTTCCACCAGCTCTCGGAGCGCGTGCTGGCGGCGGCCGCGAACGGCGCGTCGCCCGCGAAGGACCGGCAGCATCACCACCACCACCACCACAATCACCACAATCACGCGTTCAGCGCGAGCGAGATGGTGACGACGGCCGTCGCGGTGCGCGAGATCGAGTCGCTCACGGCGGACGCGCAGTTCGAGGACCTCAGCATCGTGCGGCAGGCCATGCCCGCGATCCGGCGCGTAGCCACGACCATCCGGCGCGACGTGCGCAACCACCTCAAGGCGAGCGTCCAGCGGATGAGCCAGGTCGACGTGGGCGACGCGCTCCAAGTGCTCTTCTATCTGGGCTCGCTCAGCGACACGGTGCAGACCGCGGTCAACGACGTAATCCAGGATGTTGAGCGCAAGTGCGGCGCCGCGATCGCCGAGGAGATGCTCGTGAGTCGCAACATTGGCGGCGCACCAGGCAGCAACGGCGGCTCGGGCGCGCAGGACGCGATCACCGTGCAAAAGGCCGACGTCTGGAAGGCCATTCACGACGTGTTTGACTGTCTGCGCACGCACGCCCTGCAAGTGTGGAACCTCCAGCGCGTGCTCATCAAGATGGTGGACGCCGCGACGGGCCGAAACTACTTGGACATGGTCGTTGACAAGGACGAGCCGACGCTGTTTGCGACGTTTTGGGAGGTCAGCGGCGCCATTATCCGGGAGCTCTTCTCGTCGACGCTGGGGTACCGCGCGGCGGTCAAGATGGTGCTGATCGCGTCGTACCCTCGCATGCGCGATGAAGCCCATCGTATGCTGGACGAGCTCCACGCGGCAACGAACCCGAAAGGAGAGGACTTGGGCGACTCGGGACTTGCACACCGGCGAGACGCACTCCAGGCGATCGGTCATGCGCAAAGTGAACGCAATCAGCTGCTCGATGCGCTGCTGCCCCTTGGCGAGGCCTTCATGGAGCGATCGTTCCGTCGGATATCGAATCCGATCCAGATGATGTTCCCGCAGAGCTCCAACTTCCACACGTCGCCCCCGAGTCGCAGCGACATGCAAACACTTGCTCGCACGGTGTACGCGGAGATCGATCAAGCAGGACGAGACCCCGAGCTGCTGGATCAGATCGTTCAGCAGTTCCGCAAGTCTGTCGACCTCTTCAATGTGAACGCGAAAAAGATCATGAACACGGGCAAGGCAGCGACGACAGTGACGCCTTCGTGTGGGCGAACGGCAGCGCAAGCCCACAACGTTGCACTTCTCAATGCCCTGCAACAGCTCGATGAAATGGTGGGTGAGGTGGAGAACCGCATGGTGGTGACCGCCACGGCGAGTCCAGCATCGTCATCAAATGACGTTTCGTTCCACTCTAGTACGTCGTTGCTCAAGCATGTCAAGGCCTTGGCCGAGAACGAGTTGGCGCCGTGCCATGACCAGATTCGCGAGCTCCAGTTTACGATCCTGGGCCAGTACCTCCAGGCGCTCGCCGTGCTGCTGGAGGCCGTGTTCGCGCGTATGCATGATGAATCATTCGCGGATCCGCCCAAGAGTGGCAGTAACAACAGAGCTCCTTCGGCTGCCTCGCCGACAGGCGGATCCAAGTACATGATCGACTTCAACTCGGCGTTCAGCGTGATTGTCGACGACCATCTGCGGCGTCTCCCGACCGCGCCTTGCGTGAGCTCATGTGTTCGGGACTTTATTGCGCGCCTTATGTCGGTCTTTATCCGCCACGCATCGCTGCTCCGGCCCCTGGAAGAAAACGGGAAGCTGCGACTCGCGAACGACATGGCGCAGCTCGAGCTCCGTCTGGAAAGCGTCGTGCCGCTGCGCACCATCGGCGCGTGCTACGAGGAGCTGCGCGCTTTCCGCCACATGATGTTCTTGGACAGCAACAACATCGTCCGCGACAGCATGGTGGACAAGATACGACCGAGCAACGTGTGGCACCACCTCATCTCGCGCGCGCCAATCGAGCTCCAGCTGCCGCACCAGCTCAAGCGCTGGTCCGCGACGAAGTACGTCGAGTGGCTCAACACCACGGCGTGCTCGCCGATCGAACCGCTGACCGTGACCTATTCGAGCCTTCCTCTTGGCCACCCTGGCCTCAAGGATCCTCGCCACTCGGTCGCGGCGGAGAAGGAGGCTTGGAAGGAGATTGGAAAATGTCTGGACGCGTACGCGCAGCGTATCAGCGCTGTGCCGGGCGCTGACATGAGTCCTATCTACGAGTTACTACAAGACTCGGGTGCGATTCTGCTAGCAGGCTACGAGTTGGTGCGTCCAATTGAGTAGGAAGTGAGCAAAAGTGTCGGGATTGTTTTACACGAAGTCGCGGTTAGACGTGGCGTTTTTCGTGGGCGACCGCTTCTTCTTTTTGCGTCGCATTTCCAGTACTGTCGACGGCGTCTCCCACCGCGACTCGCCCGTGCGTACATTGTGATAGAATATACGCTTTAGTACGGGATCTGAGTACTAAAATTTTGTGTTTGAATCGATGGCAACGGCAATCGTGTTAGCCCCTTTCACTTCCAAATGTGCAGCTCCGCGAGACGCACCTCTTTCCAGTACACCGCCTTGTCCTCAACGAGCGAAAGTCCGTTGTCAGCCTTGCGATGCCGTTGCGCGGCTCGCTTGAGCTCTTTATGGACGCTCGCCGTGCACACCAACTCACCGCCGGCCTCGCGGACGCTGCTTTTCGCAAACACGAACGCCATGAACTGGTACCCGTATCCGTGGATGAGCTGGCGCTGAATGCTGGCGACGCTCGACGGTGATAGTGAGCACGACTGGATTTCTCGACGCGTGTGTTCGAACAGGACGGCCGCGTCCTGCGTGGCTAGCGCGTCGGCTCCAGCTCTATCGATGCCATTGGATTGACTGTACACGAACGCAGTTGCGAGCACGCTGTCCGCTGTCGCGCGCCATGCGTCGTCGTCGTTCTGAACGTCAGCTGTCCACGAGTGCGACGGTCTTGTGGCTTCGCGTGGATGTTGTTCATCTCTGGAACGCACACAAATCACCCATGCTTGCTGTGTTAGAGAATGCCAGGCACCGGAAACAAGGCATGTGCGGTACTCACGCGACCGGGAGGATCTTCCGCGGCGTCGACAGTGACGCCTGTTGGCGCCCTTGTGATGGCGGGAGTTCGTGGGGCCTCTCAGCCTGGCGGTCGCGGTGTTGGCCGTGGGCCTCCGAAGCGGCGAGAATGTCCGCCGTCGAAGCAAAGCCGACGGGGAGCCCAGCGAGCTGCAGTTCCGCTCGTCGCGCCGCGAGCTTCTGCCACGTCGCGTCGCCCATCACTCGTCGCCTAATCACGCGCTGGAGCCACACGCACGGGAACAGCAGAACTGAGGAACAGCTCCGATCAATTTGCCACCCCTCGTCCCGTAAAGCAACAGTCGCGGCAACAAAGCCAACGCACCTGGGAAGAGAGCGATGACGTCCGCTACATGTTCAATGCCGTGGACGCCCACAAAGTCCAACCCATGCCCACCTTCATCGCTGTAGAGGCGACGCAGAAACGCGGCGAGGCTCTGCTCCATGGGGCTCGGCACACCGTACGAGAAAGCGAGGCACGCGTCGATCTGTCGCATCAAGCAGTCGCGGCTTGCGCTGTCGCTCTCTTTGGCGCTATTCGTCGCATCCGGAGAAGCGACCGCGCTGGGTTCTTGCTCCTCTTGGTTTTCTTCGTCGTCACCTTCGTCTCGTTCGGCACGCGCCACGATCTTTTGACAGCACAGATCGATCAGCTATTGAGGGAACAAACACGCGAAAGTGAGTCAAATTATGGAGCAGTGCGTTCATCCGCGGCGCGCAGCGAGTCCTCACTGTCCCGGTCTCCATCGTGCAGAGCGAGAACGCGAGCGCGAGCAGCTGCAGGATGTCCCACCGCTGCGTGCGGAACTCGTCGCTGCGGTGCGCCGAGCGCGCCACGGCGAACGCGCCGTCGCTGGGCAGCAGCGTGCGTACGACGGGCGCGTCCCGCAGCGCGCAGTACCGCAGCAGCTCGCTGCGCGAGACACCGGCGCGCCGCAGGTAGTCGAGGTGCAGGAAGCACCGGAAGAAGGCCTTGCGCTGCGGGATCGAGAGCCGCAGCGCCTCGCAGAGGTCCACAAGGTCGCCGATCTCGGGCGCGAGCAGGCGGTCGCGGTACGCGTCACTGGCGACGAGCCGTCGCTTGGAGAAAGCGACGCGCTCGTTCTCGAACGTGTCGCCCACGAGGAACGCGAACGCGTGGCACCACGCGATCCCGCACGCGCGCGCCCACGGGTGCGCGGCCGCTGCCATGAGCCAGCCGGCGACGCGCTCGTACGCATGGGAAGCGAGCAGGCGCCGAATGTGCTCCTCGAGGACCCGCCGGACCCACATCTTGAACAGTCACGATCGCAGGTTTGAATTAGAAACTCGGTTCTCTCTAGTTCCCATTTGCACCGGGGGGGGTATGGTATTGCACACCGGGCGAGGACGACCACCCCGTGGTGTGCAGTCCCTGCCCCTGCTGACAAGCAGCGACGTGGGACCGGGGAGTGGACGAGATGCGGTCGGTCGAGTCAAGCGACGAGGCGGGCAGAGTCAACACGTGTCCAGCCCACTTGGTCGGTCGTCCGGGGGTGGCTGTTCCCAGCTACCACCGCTGCTCCGATGATTGCAAATCGCCCAGGAACGATCCGCGCGCCCACCCCCCTGGGTTGTCAAGGCACGTCTCGGTTGTCGAGTCCCGCCCGAGTTTATCAGTCGTCGTTTCACCACATCGCGAAGCGCCGAGTACCAACCGAGAGACCACGGCGACAGGGCGAGCTCTCCGCTCGTGCACAACTGGAACGGGATGATGCAGGAGATCCTGGCGCTCCTGCGCTCTTCTGGCGCGAACGAAGGCGACACTGGGAGTGATGATAGGTACGGTGACCTACGTCCTCTCTTACTCCTTCTTCACCAGATCACGTTAGAATGACGCACCATGGTGGGTGTCTCGCGCATAGCTCGCCGGGGGAGATAACACTTCACGTCGAGCCGCTGCCGTTTCCAACCGCCTCGGATCGGATCCAAGAGCCGACACCAGCGGAGTACGCAGAGCTCAAGAAGAAGCTGCGGACGAAACTCTCGTCGCGACGATACTCGCGACGCCGAAAGGCACGGACCTTGCAGTGCCACCCACTGCTTCTGCGGTCGCTGACGACTGCATGTGTATATTATGCGCAGGACGACACAAAAGCTCAGGCGGTGCGACTGGGTGAGTATCAGAAGGAACGGTCGCGTCTCCACGCCATCAGCGCATACGCCCTGGACAGATCAATCACCCACGAGGAGCGACGTCGGGACACGGAACGGCTGCGCACGGAGCTCGCCACGCTTGAGCGTGAAACGAACTCAACAGCCGGTCAGATCTTCGCCCTGGTGCGTTCCCACGGCGTTAAGATTCGTCCCTCCGTCGTTATGAACTAACTCGGGGTGGCTTGACACTCACAGTATGAGCAAGCGGGGCGCATGGTACATCCCCACCCGAACCGTGGGCTGGCCGAGCACGCGGTGCGGCCTGACCACCTCGTGGACCTCCGCCCAGTCCACGGCGACTGGAGTCAGTCGGACCAGCTGAGCAGGGCGATCACGAACGTGCGCACGATCGTCGCCGTGCTGTCGAACACGCAGCGTGACGGCTCGCCGGATTTCGCGCTGAGTGTGTACAAAGGATGGCGCATCGTTGAGTGCAAGCGGCGCGGTGCACGGTTCTGCATCCAGGCCTCGAAGCTGCTCGCACGTGTCTCGCGGCCGGCACTGAGCGAGCGCGTGTGGGAGAACGCCGACGACCCGCACAAGCGCGTGATGATGTGCGGCTACTTTACGCGCTTCGTCGTAGCGACCACCAAGAGAACGCCGCTCGACGGCACGTCGTGCGCGTTTTACTCGGAGGAGCTCCACGAGTTCCCGCCGCCGTTCCGGTGCCGCGCGTTCAGCTCGATCCACGGCGTCCACAGCGACGACGACGGCGCGTGGTACTACGTCAAGCACTCGGTCCACGGGAAACCGCCCAAGCTCGACGGCCGGCGCGGCGACGAGATTGTTGGGTACGGGAGCGATGGGACTGACTCGAGCTGGGTGGGGGCCATTGAAGGCCTAACGCCTTGTGTGTTGCTGTAGAGTGATTCTCCAGGACGCGGCCGACGGCGTGCGCGTGGATCTGGTGCTGATGTACGACACGCACAGCGTGTGCCACGCCGAGCAGATCACGTGCGAGGAGCCGCCCGTGAGCCACCGCGTGCTCTCGCAGTGGGACCGACACCACCAGATCACGCTATCAGAATGATGGTACGTTGAAGCTGCACCATCGTTCTGGGATCCTAGGGTACGCATTCGTGTATCCCTGGTAAGTTACGAATCATAACCGAACTTAAGAAGCGTACCGTGTTTTGCGCCTTGAACTTGCCTGTGACCATCATTCCCGAAGCTGTTCGTCTCCAGATGACTGCCTACTGTGGGACCCACCAGAAGCTCACCAGCCAGCCCCAGCTGGTCCGGTCCCCTTTGATGGCGAACACAAGCGGGACGCACTCACCGGATCCGACCAACACTCCTCGCTGCACCAGTGTTGGGCCGCGCCGTCCAGCCAACGCGAGCGACCGAGCCCGATTCGTCCACAGCGAAGAGCTCCGCCCTCCTGGCTTCCTACAGGGCGGGCGGCCAGTCAACTGTGGAGTCCACAGTGGTCGTGTGGGAGCTTCCCCAAGGAGGTGCGACCACGAGACTCGCGCGGGTTCGAGTTCGAACTTCGACACGTGTCAGCGACTCGAAGGCGCTCGAGGACGTTTGCGTCGTTTTCTGCACCGACCGCGCCGTCTTCTGATTCGTGTGTGTGTGTCTGCGCGTGTGTTGTCTTTGCAAGCCGCCCTGCTGTTGGTGACGAGAGCGAACTTTGCGGACCCAAATGCGGTTGATTCGCAAGCCAACACCACACATCAGCGCCAGTGCGAACTTAACGCGTTCCATTCTCATGAAGGTCCATCCGGACACCCTCAACTAGCAACGTGTCAGCTCTTTCATTCCGTATGGATTCTCATTGAGCAACTTCCGCGAAGTCGATCTTGCATCCATCCTCCCTTCTCCTCCGCGCGGTTCCCTCTCGTCGCCTCCCCTCTTCGCTCTCCTCCCTTCCTCCACACTGCAACACCACAGAGGCCTCGCTCAGTCGGGAATTCGCCACGCCCTCCGCAAGCCGCCTTCTCGCCCCTCCCCCCACTCCGCTCCTCCTCCTTCGCTAGCGATCATGACCGACGACGCTGCCAAGAAGTACCGCTTCACGCGCGCCGACTTCGCGCCGCTGGCCACCAAGCCGCTGCACTTCGACATGGTCTTCGACATCACCGCGACCTCGGCCACGGTCACGCTCCAGACCACGCTCAAGCACACGGCCGCGACGCCGCTCACGGAGCTCAAGCTCAACTCGAAGGAGCTCGACGTGCGCAGCGTCGAGCGCTTCGACGCGTTCACGCCGCTCAACGGCGGCAAGGACTTTGTGGCCCACGTCGCGTCGTTCGCGAGCCCGCGCGCGCTCGAGTTCGAGGTGGACCGCGAGGACCACTTTCTCGTGGTCAAGTTTGCCAAGCCCGTGCAGACGGGCGAGGAGTTTGTGATCCGCACGGTGAGCGTCGCGACGCCCACGGAGAACATCCTCGAGGGCCTCTACTTCGACTACACGCCCGAGGGCGCGCCGCGCACGATCATCACGCAGTGCCAGCAGCACGGCTTCCAGCGCATCGTGCCGTGCATCGACACGATGGACGCCAAGGCCTACTACACCACGACCATCGTCGCCGACAAGCGCTACACCAACATCATCACGAACGGCGACCTCGCGCCGGGCTTCCACGACGCCCACGGCGTGCCGATCTTCCACTCGGCCAAGGAGCTGCTGGGCACGGACGACGAGTCGCGCCACGGCCTCAAGTACCACAACCACACGGTGAACATGGCGCCCTACCTCTTCTTCCTCGGCGTCGGCACGTACGAGACGTACCGCCGCACGCTCGAGTTCCCGGACGGCGACACGACGCTGCTCGAGATCCTCGCGTTCCCGACGTTCTTCGAGCCCGTGGACGCCAAGCGCGCCGTCGCGATGCTCCACGACTCGATCCTCTGGACCATGGTCAGCCTCGGCCCGGAGGCGTGCCAGCACCACGACGAGCGCAAGCGCATCTACGAGCTGCTCGAGGAGCGCGAGGCGCTCAAGGCCAAGGAGGGCCAGCTCTGCCTCGGCCCGAACGAGAAGTACGAGAAGACGCCACTGAGCGCCGCCGACGAGGCGCGCCTCGCGGCCGTGCGCGCGGAGCTCAAGGAGCTGCTCAAGGTCTGGGGCAAGACCGGCTACAAGTACACGGGCGCCGTGTACCGCGAGATCGCCATGGAGAACTCGTACTACGGCGGCATGGAGAACGTCGGCAACACGACGATCGTGAGCGCGTGCCTGTGCCCGAGCTGCCGCATGGACGACAACTCGTACGAGTACATGGAGCGCGTCAAGGTGCACGAATACTACCACAACATCAACGGCAGCCAGGTCACGGGCCAGTCGCCGTTCGAGATCTGGCTCAACGAGGCCGTCACGGTCCACATGGAGCGCAAGCGCTGCGCCGCGATCTTCGGCCAGGACTACACGCGTCTGAGCGAGGTGCTGTACATGTACACGCCCGCGCTCGGCCCGCTGGCGCAGGACCTGTCGGCCACCTCGCTCTCGGTCGAGCCGGAGGGCTTCAACCAGACGCAGGAGCTCGTCTCGGTCGTGACCTACTCGAAGGCGCCCGAGTTTGTGCGCATGGTCGAGCTCATCTTGGGCCAGGACGCGTTCAACAAGGCGCTTGACAAGTACCACACCGACTACAGCTTCGGCAACGCCACGACCATGGACTGGATCCGCTGCATGGAGCAGTTCTCGGGGCTCGACCTCCAGAACCTCGCCAAGACGTGGCTCAACCGCCCGGGCCACCCGAACGTGACGTACTCGTCGGTCTACGACGCTGCCGCCAAGTCGCTGGTCGTCAAGGTGACGCAGACTGGCTTCGAGGACAAGCCGGCCAACAACAACGGCCCGTGGGAGATCCCGGTCGACTGGGCGATTGTCAAGGACGGCAAGGTCGTCAAGGAGGGCCTCCAGGTCATCAAGAACGCGTCGGAGACCTTCACGATCACTGAGGTCGCCGAGGAGCCCGACTTCTTCTCGTTTGCGCGTGGCTGGTCGTTCTTCGGCAAGACCAAGCCGGAGAACGTGTCTACTGAGACGCTCATCAAGCAGGCGCTTGCCGACCCGGACGCCGTGAACAAGTACCAGGCGTACCGCGCGGTCGCCGACATTGAGAAGGCGCGTGTCATTGAGGGTCTCCTCAAGGGCGACCGCTCGGTCGAGATCTCGGACAAGTGGGTTGACCTTCACGGGTCGATCCTGTTCCAGGAGGACCTGTCGCCGTCGGCGCGTGCGCGCACGCTTGTCGAGGCGCGCACGATCCCGAGCCGCGATGACCTGAGCCACCACTACGTGGCCATCAAGGACGCGACGCTCGCGCTCAAGCAGGCCGTGTGGGCCAAGTACTCGAAGCAGATCGAGGCGCTGTACAACAAGCTGCGCAGCGAGGCCCGCCCGGGTCCGCACTTCGAGCAGTTCCAGGAGCGTTCGCTCACGGCGCACCTCCTCGGCCTGATCGTCGCCGGTGGCAAGCAGCCGGCGCTCTCGTCGATCCCGCATGTCGCGCCGACGGTCGCGCCCGCCAAGCTCGCGGTCGAGATCCTCACGACGACGACGTTTGCGTCCGACAAGTCGGTCGCGTTCCGTGTGATCCTCGAGGACGAGACGTTCGAGGACCGCGAGAAGATCCAGCAGCAGATCTTTGAGGAGTGGCGCTCGCACCCGGACACGCTGACCAAGTACATTGGCATCGTGAGCAGCATCGACGCGAGCGACGTGGGCAAGCAGATCCTCAAGCTCGTCGCGGACCCGCACTTCAACCCGTCGCTCTCGAACCACGGCCGCACGGTCACGCGCTGCCTCTCGCAGATCCGCCACTTCTCGGTCGCGACCGACGAGGGCCTTGAGGTCATGGCCGAGGTGTTTGTCAAGATCGGCAAGGTGAACCAGATGTCGGCGTACCCGATCCTGTCGTCGTTCGACCACCTGACCCGCTTCGACGACGCCACTAAGGCCAAGCTCGTGGCGCTCCTCAAGCGCCTGCAGGACTCCATCGACAAGAAGAAGGAGGAGTCGCTCTACAACAACCTCAACATCATCCTCGCCAAGGCCTAGAGCAGTGTGCGTGCGGCCGGAGAGAGCAGTGAGGAGTTTGGTTTGTGATTGCATGTAAAAACACCAATACACACCGATCAACTATAGTCCGACTTTGCTGACCACGACTTTGTGATCCACGCAGCATGCGAGAAGTCTGCAGGGAGCAAGGCCAGTGGCTGACGTGCCACATCGGTCGATAGAAAACTGTCCTGCCCCCGATGGAATGTTGCTATCGACCGACATGGCTGGGCTCACTTTAGGGTTTGTGAGACCTAAACAAGTCACCCATCCTGGACCAAGCGCTATGGAATTGGTTGGCACGCACTCTCAAGCGTTCGGTCAATCGATTTGACTTTGTAACGAGATCGTGTTCATAAGGATAAAAGAAATAAATGGAAAAGTATGGGGGGTCTCAATACGTTCTCATATCGTTCCACCTCGCTCACGCTGCCTTGGAATGCGACAGCGGACGTTCATCAATGCCAAGGCACCGAGACCAAAAGAGGCCGCAGCAGCACTCAGCTGACATCCCGAGTCGACGAGAGGAACCGGATACGATCATCGGACGTATTGAGAATGTCTACATTGGAAAACCAAGTAGAAATGAACGTACTATAGAAATGATCCTGTAAAAGTACGGTCTTGAGGTGGGATTGTGATAGACCGTTTTCAGGCTATACCCTCAACGTCCCGTTGGTGGCGATGTGCCACTTTGGCCATAATGGCGCACTATGATTGGCTCACAAATATGATGCGAACAGATCGGAGTCTGAGTCTATCTGCGACGTGTGATACGTCAACTTGACCCTGTTGCACCTCCATGAAAAAGGCGAAAGTACTCAACTGCATACAACTGCATCAGTGCGTTCGTGTGAAACGTGTCTTGACGCAGCAAAATAAATAGATAACTTCTCTCCTATCTGCCGAACTGT
>JAMFLL010001056.1:0-20785 GCA_027475725.1 Pythium rhizo-oryzae | reverse complement strand
ACTACTTGATTCGCGACGTCCGCGAAAAAAACACTAAAGGAAATGACTCGAGAGAGGATCTAGAAGCCGAAGATTCCGCCGAATCCCGTCTCATTCCACGTGGACACCGCCACCACGACAGTATGAGCAAAGCCCACATCCGTGTACACGATCGAAAGCTGATCCTCACCACAGTAGAAAATTGGTGATCTTGTGCGAGATGAACGACTTGCCTCTGTGTATACACCACCAGCACGCCTAAGACATCTCACTCAATCCACGCAAACGATCGGAACGGTCTCGTTTCCCACCTGGCGGGCAGCCCGACCATCACGAGCACGACTTTCTCGTCGTTGAAGACCTCTCGGCCAGGCGGCTCGTCGCCGCCGGACGCGCCGCGCGAGAGCCGGCGCATGCTGCCGGTGTCGAGCGGGAGCGATCGAGCAGCTCGTTCGCGGGATCGGATCGGATCGGTCGGATCCCCGCGCGCGTGAGATTCGGTTGTGGGGTTTCCATTCTCAGATCTCTTTTCTGCCCAGACTCAGATCGAGCGTTTCGTTCCGCACTGTGCACGCGGAAAGTAAACGACCGATTCGGTGCTGACTCCTCTTTTGAGGGTGCCGCAGGTTGCGCGACGGTGGCGCGAAGGTCGCGCATAAGTGGCAGAGGACAGTGGGAGCCGGGGCCGACTTTCGCGCGATGTGATTGGCGGAAACCCTGTCCGCGCGGGCTCGGGGTCCTGTCTCGGGGGGCGGAAAAGGAGCGAGGAAGGAAGGCGCGAGGTCAAGGCCGCAAGGCTCCACTCCATTCCGGTCGTGTGCACGTCACGCCGCGCAGCGCCACCTCCCGTCCGCCGCCGCCGCCTCCTCCCGCGCTCCGCCGCCGCCGCTCCCCCCTCCTCCCTCCGCCCCGCTCGACTCCCCCCTCCTCCCGTGCGCGGCGCCGGCGTCCTCTTGGTCCCCCCGTCGCGAACGCCGCTTGTCTCCCTGCCGTCGACCGGGAACCGCAAGCAAAGGAGCCAGTCGCGCGCAACTTTCCGCGGAACGCGCTTTGTCCATCGATTCGCCGCCGCATAGTCGACCACCGGCCGCCGCGGCAGCAAGAAGAAGCCGGACCGGCGCGCGGGCGTGGCGCTGAAATAGAACGCGCGTTCTTTCCCCGGTGCCCCGTGCCTCCCTGCGCCTGCGATGTACGCGACGGCGTCCGCGGCAGCCAGTGCGGCGGCCGCCAGCGCCGCGGCCTCCACGACCGAGAACGCGCGGCCAATGACAAATGAAGAGCTGGTGGCCCACCAACTGGACCTCCACCGTCGCATCCAGCAGCAAATGCAGCTCCAGATGGAGATGAGCATGCAGCTCGGACAGCGCCAGTCGCTGACTGCATCCATTGCCAAAGTCGAGCCGGACCTCGGCGACAACGTCTTCGACATGCTCGACGACCTCATTATGGTCGCCAACGACCGCACGTCGCTCTCCAAGAACCCGATCGAGGTGGACCACGACCACGACCCCACGGCCGGCCGCGACAGCCTCGCGGACATCATGGAGTCGCTCGACATGGACCTCGACGAGTTTGAGCTTGGGCCCATCGACCTCTCGCGCACAAGCCTCTCGGACTCGCGCTTCCAGGAAACCGCGTTTGACGAGGAGCGCGACTCGTTCGACGACCCGGACTTTGACCTTGAGGACGACCTGGACGACCTCTCGAGCGACGTCGTGGACCACGGCGTTGACGACGACGACGACGGCGACACAGAGCTTAGCGCCGACAGCCCCTTCCGCGTGTCCAAGGACCCGAACGAACACGCAATCGCCGATGTGGTCGGCGGCCGAGGCCGCTTGTCGTCGTCTGACATGCTCGCCTCGATGGCGAGCAGCATGAGCAGCATGTCGCAGAACACGCTCGGCAACCTGTGCACGGTAGTCTGGGAAGGGGGCTTGCTGGGCCTGCGTCTGCGCATGTCGCAGTCGCGGCTCCTCCCCGCCGTGTCCAAGCTCACGGGGCGCAGCTCGATTTACGGTATCCACCTCATCGACGTTGGGGACTTGCTGATGGAGATTGGTGGGCGCTCCACTCGTGACATGGAGTTCATTGATGCGATCAACTTCTTAAAGGAAGTGCCAAAGCCGTGCAAACTCGTGTTCCGTCGCGTGCACTCGGACCCGATGGCTGTCAAGCCTGTGCAACCGCCTGTTAAGAGCGCCCTGGCGCTCAAGCTCACGAAGAAGTTCGAGGAGCTCACGGCCGCGGAAGAAGAGAAAACGCCGACGGCGCCGCTCGTGAAAATCGAAGAGAAGTACGAGATCAAGTGGCTCGATGGCCCGCTCGGTATCAGTTTGATCGCGAGTAAGGACGCGCCGTACCCGCTTGTGACGCGAATCACCGGGAAGAACCGCTCGCCGCAAGTGCAAGATGTACAGCCGGGCCATTACCTTGTCCAGATCGGCACCTATAACACCGCGGACGGCAACTTCAACACGGCAATCAAGTATCTTCAGAAGGTCAGCAAGCCGGTGTCGCTCTACTTCTGCCCAAGCAACAAGAAGGTCTCGGCGCGCCCCGACCCGTCGATGGACGAGTATGATCACGTGTGGGAGAAGAAGCAGCCGCTTTGCTTCACCGTGCGACCCGACGAGAAGGGTCGCATGGTTGTCGCGGACGTCGGTAGCGCGAAGTCTGTCAAGCTGAAACCGAAGGGCCCACCGGGCTCGAACACGTCCGTGGGAGCTGGCGATGTGATCACTTGGATCAATGACGACAGTACGGAAGAACTTTCGTTCCACGAGGCCCTGTTGAAGCTGCGCACGGCGAAGCGGCCGCTGGTGATTCGTTTTAAGAACGCGCCTCCGGAGCCGCCTGTGGAGGTTCGTGCCCCGCTCCCTGCTCCCGTACCAACCCCAGTCGCTCCTCCTCCGCCCCCTCCGGTGCAGCCAGTACCGGAGACGCCTGGCACGAAGGCGCCCGGCCGTTTCAACCCGCTGAAGAAGATCGCCGCGCTGGGTTCGTACGCGAAAGAGAACTCGCTCAACGCTCTCAATCAGCGCAACAACAGCGTCGAGCCGAAGAAGACATCTCCGGGTATCCCGCTCAACAAGAAGAGTATTTTGTCATCGAACGAAGTTGACTCCCGGAATGATCATCACCAGTACTCGATGCCAGCAAAGGCTGCAGCAACGGTTCACCACGCAACTACAAGCAGCAGTCACCACTCAGGACGCGACACGGACCATCACTCGACCGAGGGAGACTCAACCCACGACCCACGACGGTCCGATGCGCCTGCACAGGGACCATCGAAGCTCATCAACTTGGATCTGTTCCAGGGTCTGCGGAAGCCAGCGCCTGGTCGATCAGCGAGTGATCCCAGTATGCATGCACCGGCCAACAGTTCAGAACCGCACTCGGCACCACCCAGCCGCATGACGCGCAACTCTGGCGGCCGACAGGGCGACTACCCAGCGAGTGCCCCGAGCTCTTCGAACGCAAATGATGACGGAGCGCGTCGTTCGAACCACTCGCCGCCGCCGTCTTCCGGAGCTGACCGGCCTGATGAGTACGAAGTCGTTTGGCCGGAGGGCACTGCGCTTGGTCTCACTCTGCGTGTGCACCCGACGACGCGTTTCCCTGTTGTCGCGCGTGTGACTGGTACCAGCAATCTCAAGAACATCGAACACGTCACGCCTGGCGACGTCCTATTCCAAGCGAACGGGGCATTTATTGTTCCACAGCCCAAGTTCAAGCAGACACTAGAGAATCTTTCGCGCTTGCCGAAGCCAGCCGTGCTGCGGTTCCGTCGGGGCGCCCCAGCCGCGAGTCCGTCGTCATCCATGGGTGAAGGCGACCGCTCCCTTCCCCGCGTCCCTTCTTCGCTTCGAGACCACGAGTATGAACTCATCTGGCGGGAGAACTCGAACCTCGGACTGGTGTTCAGCTCGGATGGCGATACGCCCCGCGTTTCCAAGGTGGACCCCGAGTCGGGCGGCCCGAACGTGGCTGTCGTCTCGGTGGGCGATACGCTCACGTGCATCGGCCCGATGGACATTGGCGGCTCCTCGTTCCACTCGTCGATGGCGACGCTGCGAGCGGTCAAACGCCCCGTGGTGCTGCGTTTCCAGCGCAGTGCTCCCTAGATGACAGAGTGACGGCACCAGTGAAGTCTCTTTTTATCTTTTGTTTGGGTCTCGGTGTCATAGAGGAAGAAAAAAATCAAGCCAACGTAGCGCGCCGCCCGGCGACAGCCAGCCGATACACGTCACATCACACTACACACTCGCGCGCGCGGCTGCCTGCACACAACTGGGATAAACTGTAATAATTAGTGTTCGGTTCGTTCACGTGGTTCGTGCGTTGCGGCGTCTTTTGATTGCGTCTGTTGGACAGTGCTGCGTGACCAGGGGCTGTCAGGAGGATGCACCGCGATCAGTGTGCAAAGTTCAAATGTACGCATCGATTGCCTCGTATCCTACTGTTATATACTAGTACATGCTTGTGGGGGACGAGTTCATGCGGTCAAACTTGGCGGCGAGCGCCTGCTTCTTGGTGAGGATCTCGTTGCGGGCATTGTTGAGGTCATTGCGCACGTCCGTGACGTTGATCGCGTCCATAAAGTTGGCGAGCAGCGGCGCCTTGACGTTCGAGGACGGGATGTTGCCCGAGGCCGAGGCCGGCACCAAAAAGTCCTCGATCGCGAACGCGTAGTGGTGCGCGACAGCGAACATGAGCATCTCGACACAGATGATAAAGTCGTTGAGCGCCGAGGCGATCTTCGGCGCGTCCCAGCAGTCCGGGCAGCCGATGCCCCACTTCTCCGAGATCACGCCGACGGTCTCGAGCACGCTGATCATGAGCGACTGCCAGTAGGTGAAGAAGATGATGGCCTTGATGGCGAGGAACTTTGGGAGTGGGCGCACGGGGCCTAGCTCCTCCTTGGTGCCGAGGAAGAAGAGCACGAGGCAGTAGAGCGCCCAGGTCTGCGAGATCGTGAGGATGAAGCACACGTAGCCGTAGTAGACGAACGGGTTCAGGAAGTCGCCCTCGCCGTAGACGCCCGCGAGGCTCGTGAAGAGCACGACGATGGACATGAGGATCTTGGTCGGGATGTACTGCAGAATGCCGATGGTCGTGAGGCGCACAAACTTGGGGCCCATGGACCACGGGCGCATGCAGCAGAAGGGCGTGACGTGCGGGATCGTGGGCTTGGATCGCAGCGTGCTCGCGAGCACGGACTGGCCGCCGAGGTACTCGATGAGGAAGCAGTGGAACGAGTAGAGCGCGAAGGCCTCGTAGCAGTCGCGGATCGTCTCGAAGAGCAGCTTCTGCTCGTTGAACACGAGCGCGAGGTACGACGTGAGCGCGTAGATCGGCACCATCATCAGGATGCGGATCACGTGCTTGCGGATCTCGGGCGACGGGTTGTAGAGCAGGTGCGTCCAGATGAGCCAGCCCGAGAGGATGATCGCCAGCAGCGTGAACGCGCCCGACACGGCGTACGCCAGCGTCTCGATCTGCATGGCGGCGGCGGCGGCGCTTCCAACTCGCGGCGCAGTGAACCGAAAGACGGCGCGTGGAGCGTGTGAGGGCACGAGGCGGAGAGGCGGAGAGGCGGGACGCGCTCCGGGGGCGTCGGGGCCGGTCAGTCGGTCGCTGTCTCTGCCGGCGGCCGCCTGGTGACGACGAAGTAAAGTTGGTTCTTTTGGATTGGGTGCCAAGAGGAGCGAGAACCGGCGAGATACGGGCCTCTATTCCGACGCCATACGGTACGACCACTACCGACTCCAATCTCAGTAGATACCACTCAGGGATTCGAACACTGTACGGTATTTGGGGTGGTTCGATTTAACATAACACGCAACGGCGGCGCGGTAGGTTCTTAACGCCGCTTGCTCGACGAGGAGGACGACTTGCTCGACTTGCCGTTGCTGCTGCTGCCGCTCTTCTTGGGCTTCTTGGAGCGACGGAATTCCTCATCGTCGTCGTCGTCCTCGCCGCGGGCACGCTTCTCGTGCTGCATGCGGTCCGAGGCCTGAGCCTCGCGCTCGAGCTCCTCCCACGACGGGCCGTCGTCTTCCTCCTCCGACGGCTCGTCCGACTCGTCCTCGGACACGATCGAGGCCCAGTCCGACCCGTCCTCCGAGCTGCCCGAGTCGCTGCCCGAGTCGTCGTCGTCGTCGTCGTCACCACTGTCGCCACTGTAGTTGCTGTCGCCTTCCTCCTCGTCATCGTCGTCTTCATCATCCGAGCCTTCCATCTATAACATCATTCAAGACAATATGTGAGCAACCAAGGATTCCACCAACAGCAGCAGATAAGTAAACCCACCTTAAGGAACTCCCAGCCGGCAGGCTTGGGCACGCCGTCCTCGTCCGAGTCAAGGTAGAACCGGTTGTCGGCCTTGATCGTCGCCATAATACTCTTCCAGTTCAAGTTGGCCGTACCCGTCGTGAAACAAATATCAATGTCGTCCAGCCACTCCTTGATCCGCTCGAGCTCGGCCGTCGCGACGGCGCTAATTCGGATCGGCATCACGTCGAAGTTTTTGAACACGAAAACGACATCGAAGTTTCGAGACGAGAACATGACTCGCTCAAAGTGCACGTGCTCCACTTCGTCGAGAGACACGATGAAGAACGGCATGTCCGTGAGGCTCACCAAGCAGTGCACCGTCGGCTGCAGCAACACCATCTCCTTGAACGGCGTACCCATGAAACCCAGCTCACGGTACGGGATGTCAAACACGACCGGCTTGCCATACCGCTCGGCCACACCCTCCATCTTATGACAGAACTCTTTGAAGGTCGTGTTCAGCTTCTCACGCAGGGCACGCTCACGGTTTTCTTCGTCCAGCTCATCGGGATCGTACATCGAACGGCGCCGGTTGTCCAGCGTCTGCGAACCTTCGATCACTTCTGTGTAGAACTGAACGTCAAGCTGTTTCTTCTTGCCGATCATGATGTGGTTCTTCAGCCGGAAGTGGATAAGCACGACCAGTTCCTTGTCACACGGCTGGAACACAGCGTGCTTGATGTTGGAGTACAGGATGTCGAGTTTCTGGTTCTTGTTAGTGGTAAAGCGGACACCGTTGGAGTGGGCCTCGAGCGTGCCGTGGGTCTTCTTACCCGTCAAGTGAGGACGCGCCGACAAGTCAATCAGACGAGGCACGCGACGATCGCGCGTCAAGATGAGATCTTCCTGAGTGACCAAGTCGGACTCTTCCTGTTCACGCTGCTCACGCTGCTTGACACGCTTCTGCAGCTCCTTAATAAGTCGGAACTGGTTGTTGAGGTTGTGGGCGTCCGAGGATCGGAAGCCAAGCTCCTTGATGAACATCTTGTTGGGGAACTTGGTGATAACATTCGCCATGGCCGGAAGCACATCCCGGCCCAGCGACTGGCCTGGGACGTAGAAGTTGATTCGCAGGTACGTCGCCTTTTCTTCTTCGGACTTGCTAACGTTCTTGATTGTGGAGATGTGGAAGGGCACGGGGACCCCGTTGATGGGCAAGATCACAGCCTCCGCACGCATGTCTACCATGACTTGGCGCTCGCGCAGGTCCGATGGGTACGCCTGAGGACCCTTGTACGCGACGATGCTCTTCTCGCGTTTGTTGCCATCGGTCTTGTCGCTGTTCTGCTCCTCAAGGCGACGCATAGCCTCCTCGCGCTTGCGACGCATCAATTCCGACTGATGGCGGTCACGGCGCTCCTGGTCGGTCTCCTTTCCTTCCAGCTGACGCTGCTGATCACGAAGGCGCGACTGAAGCACCTGGTTACGCGTGCCTGACAATGACGTATCGATACCACCGTGAATGGACTTCGACTTCTCTTCCTTCTTCTTCTTGACAGGAGTTGGCTCATCATCTTCTTCTGCTTCGTCCTGGATATCGTAGCGGATCTTACCCCATGCGATGGGTGCCTTCGTGAACAATTTGGTCTCATCTTTCTGCACGACGACCGTGTCTGCCAGAAGCACCGAGTAGGTCTCCATCTTCTTCTTCTTGCGCTGCGATTCGGGGATTGGAATGTCTTGGAAACCGAACGACACGTTGAATGCCATGCCCTCCGCGATGACCGTGTTGTTCTTGTGCGTGAGCAAGTGCGACGATTCGCGGAACTCCAGGCCAATTCCAAAACCCAGGTTCTTCGTGAGCTTGGCCGCGAGCGCTTCGTTCCTCGAGGCGATGAACTTGCGGACCTTCTCAACCACCTTCGCGATGGTCTTGCCCGGTCGAAGCTCCTGGATACACATGTCGTGGGCCTCCCGCAGCAGCTCGTACGCCTTCTCCATCGAGCTCGTCGGGTCGATGAAGAACGTTCGGGCGATGTTCGAGCAGTAGCCCTTGTAGCGCGCGCCGAGCGCGCAGATGATGACGTCGTACTTCATGACATCCGAGTTGCTCTGCGCGCTGGGCTTGAGGTCGTACTTGCCACCCGACTGGATAATCGGCGGGTAGCACGGCTCAATGTCGTTCGGGTCGAGTGCGACCTTGATTTTGGACGGGTCCTCGAAAATCTCCTCCAGAGTGGCCGAAAGTTTCTCGTGCTTGACGGCCTTTTCCTCGTCGATGATGAGCTCCATCTCCTCCAAGAACTTGTTCTTGAAGATCTTGCTGGTCAGCGCGCTGGCCCAGCGTATGTTCTCGATCTCCTCGGCCTCCTTGACCGCGAGCGCGAGCTCAATGCCCTTGCTCACGTCCACCTGCTCGAGCTGCGTCTCCTCGAGCGCCTTGTTGAACGTCGTCACGAGCTCGCCCTGCGGGCTCTCCTTCGTGAGGACGCCCACCTTGGCGCCGCTGGCGCGGAGCGCGTCCATGATGATCTTGTAGTTCTCAGCGTTGTTGTCGGCCTTGTTGCGCTTGAGCAGCTCCAGCTTGACGCTCGAGTTGGCGTTGCCGTCCTGGATCGCCTCCAGCATCGCGTCTGCGCGTATACAAAACTCAAGTGAGATCCTCCACCCAGGTCAATCCAGCCACCGGACCAGCCAGCGTGCCACCTACACTTCTTGCCGCTCGTGAGCACGTAGAGCGTCTCGGGCGTGAACACCATGATGGTCTCGGGGAACTCAACGTAGCCCAGGAGGTAGATCTGCAGCACGGCCGACTTGCGGTAGCCCGACTCGTCCTGCTGCGCGCGGCCCGCGAGCACGCAGAACGCGCCGACGTCGCCCCACGCGGCGTCGCTCTTGCGCTGGCGCCACGCCGCGTACAGGCTCTGGAGGCGCCGGAAGAAAAGCGCGCCATCGAGCCGCGGGCCGCTGGCCGCCGCCGGCGCGCTCGTGGCAACCGGCTCGGTCTTCTCGGTCTTGACGACTACGTCGGCGGCGGTAGCGGTGGCACTGCCATTGGCAGCGCTGGCGCCATTGGCGCCATTCTCCAGCTTCACGGCCACGGCTCCGTCGACGTCCGCCATGGCTTCCAAGTGCTGTGTTGTCGGCGGGGTGTTGGCGCGCCAAGTGCCAGTGTTGGGGAATTGGCCCGAGCGCGCCAACAAACCAACACCCGCGCGAGCCGTTGGGGGAAAAACCTCACCGTCCCAACTTTCCTCCCCCGCTGGCTGGTTTCTGCCTCACGAGGTTTTTTATGATCCTGGGTTTCCCCTCCAACTTTGTTTTGGCGCCACCACTTCCGTTAAATTGGGCTGATGAAGTTCGTTGGTTTGGGTTCGTATCGTCCTCCTTCGTGCACTGCTGGTCATGCCAACAGCTCCTAACATCGGAGATGACGGCGGCTTCAGCGGCGCGCCGGCGGCGCTCGATGCTGCTGTTCGCGAGCGAGGTGCCGGTCGTGAGCGCGCTGAACCCGTACCGCAAGATCGAGGAGGTCTTCTTTGCGGCCTGGAAGCGCACGCAGCCCAAGCAGCTCGCGGCGCTCCAGGAGGAACTGCAGGTCGAGGTGGCCACGCCCGAGCAGAAGATGGCGGCCGTGGTCGAGCAGCTCGGCGCGAGCGACTCGATCCGCGCGCTCGTGGAGCAGGCGGCGGCCGCCGAGACTGTCGCGCACGTGGCGCAGGCCGCCACGCAGATCGAGCGCGCGCTGCCGGCGGCCACGCCCGCGGCGGTCAAGCAGGACGTCGTGCAGTTTGTACAGTCCGAGATGCACAAGGGCTTCGGCGCCAAGCACGAGGCACCGGCGATCCTCGCGTACGAGACACAGCATCAGGTAGCCGTGAAGGAGCGCAACGCCGCGTTCTTCAAGCGCCGCGTCGCGCGTGTCGGGCGCTACGACCTGCTCGTGGGCGGCAAGATCGACGGCCGCGCGGACGGCAAGGTCATCGAAGTCAAGAACCGCGTCTCGCGGTTCATCACGCCGCTGCCACTGTACGACGTTGCGCAGCTGCAGACGTACATGTTCATCCTGCGCGCGACCGAGGGGGAGCTCGTCGAGCACCTGCGTAATGACCGCGCGCAGACCAAGCTCACACCCGTGCCGTGGGACGCCGCCATGTGGGAGAAGCAGATCGCGCCATTCGTCGTGCGCTTCGGCAGCGCGCTGGGCCACTTTATGGACGACCGGGACGCGCAAGTGCAGTTCCTCACGGCCGAGGAGCCGGCCGTACAGAAGGAGATCATCCGCCAGCACTGGATGCTACCGCTCGACGCTTTCACGGCCGCCGATGACGACTGATGGACCAACCGTTGCGATCGGTATCAACGAATCTAAAATAAACGAACGCAAATGGTGCATTGTACTTGCCGTCGAGGCGTCGCCATCACTTACACACAGATCCAGCGCTCGATGGCGCAGCTGCGCGAGACCGTGCGCGCGGCGTTCGCGCACTACGACGCCGACGGCAGCGGTGCGATCGACGCGCGGGAGCTGCGCAGCCTCGTCGCGGACCTGGGCGGGTACCTGACCGACAAGGAGCTGGCGGTGGCGCTCAGCGCACTGGACCGCGACGCCGATGGCGTGATCGATGAGCGCGAGTTCGCCGCGTGGTGGACCGCGCAGAGCGGTGACCTGGATGGCGACGGTCAGGTTGGTGAGTTCGAGCGTGCCATGGAGCGCGTCAAGGCGAGCGGCCAAGACCGGTTCCGCGTCGACATTCACTCGGCGGCGTGGCGCGGCGCACGCGAGGCCGTGGAGAGGCAACTCTCGGACGACGCCGAGCTCGTCCATGAGACGGATACGACGGAATACGGGGTGCGTGTAGAGGCACAACTACCTTGTATGTCACTCTGGGGAGTCTCACGATCTGCATGGTTAGCGTGGGAACACAGCTCTCCACTACGCGGCGTACCAAGGTCACGTCGACGTGTGCGCAGTGCTGGTGAGTGCGTCCTGATGCAGAAAGAGCCCTGACTGCTGCTTGGCTGAACACGCCGTGTGGATCTCATCTTGAACAGATCTCCGGTGGCGCCAAGGTCAACTCCGTGAATGCGTGCGGGTGCTCGCCACTCTTTCTGGCGGCGCAACAGTCTCGGCTCGCGGTCGTGACGCTGCTGCTGGAGGTGCGTGGCGCGCGCCGGTAAGCGTTCTTGAAAGGAAGTTCTCATCCCCGCGCTTTTTTTTGGGTTGGCACAGCACGGAGCCGACATCCGCCTCGCTGAGAAAGAAGTGTGTGTTCCTCATCTCTTCATGCTTTGTGTTCGTGTGGTTACATCCGTTCATGAATCGTGGATCTGTAGCACCAGCTGACGGCCGTCGACGTGTGCTCCAGCGACGAGATTCTCGCGTGCTTCCGCGCACGCGCCGGCGGAGGTTTGTGATTGTCTCGCCAACAGATTCCTGTCAAATAGTCTCTACAACTTGACTGTTGTTTCTTGTAGTTCCTTGTGTGCCCGACGCGCCGCGCGTTGTCACTACGCAGGATACGGCCGTGTCGATCGAATGGTGAGCCGCACGCCATGGCTCCTAGCATTGTCTCCTCGTTTCGACGCTGCTCACACGATGATTGCCCTCCTCAGGACTGCCCCACGTGACAAGCACGACCAGATCGCGCCCATCTCCGGGTACAAGCTCCGCGCCGTGCCTGTCGACGCTTCGGCGACTCCCGCGCGCGCGATGCTCGTGGGCGCGCTCCCGACGCAGCACACGATCGAGGGGCTCGCGCCGGACACGGCGTACACGATCCAGCTCGCGGCTATTAACCTCCACGGCATCAGTGCCTTTAGCGCGCCGAGCGAGCCCACGCGCACGCGTCCGGGTGCGTACCCCTGATCTAGAACGATCTTTTGCCGAGAAAAAAAGCGACAGCTAACCACACGACCCGTTTGCACAGCCCGACCACCGCCACCGTCAAACGCACGAGCGCGCGCACTGGACGCCGCCCGTATCGAGATCACGTGGGAGGCCTCGAGCACGTTTGATGTATCTCACTTCGTGGTGCAACAGTGCGTGGACGCGTCGGGCGATCTGTGGAAGCCCATCGGCCGCCTCGTCGCCGCGGATCTCGGTGGTGCGATCTGGTACGAGAACTCCGTTTACCTTCGAGTAGGGACTCTTCGAGGAAGTGGACTGACGTCAATGACCCGTAGTCGTTTCGTGGCCGCCAATCTGCTCGACGCGCACCGATACCGCTTCCGTGTGGCCGCCGTGAGCGCCGTCGCCGGGCAAAGTGACTTCTGCGCGCCGGTTGAGGCGCGGACACGTGACGCCAATGATGCAGATGCGAAGCTGACACCGCGCGCAGCAGCCGCGGACCGACCGCAGCTCAAGGCACGCGCCGCCGTCCGTGACGTCGGTACGTTGGCGAAGGCGATAGCGGATTATGTGGATGAGACACTAACGAGCTCAATGCCATAAAGTGGGTGTAGTGAACAAGCTCCGGTCGGAGGCTAAGCATGGGGCCCCAGCGGTGAGATACCCGTCACCACAGGACGCCGTCGCGCCACGTCAGACGAAGACCAGCGAGGTATTAAGGGCGCGCGTGCGTGGCGTGTCCAGAGCTGTGGCAGCATCACGTGACGACGCTAAGGTGGAAGCTCAAGAGGAACTGCGAGCCGGCGCCGCCACTGCGATTGCGGAGGTCAAGCAACCTAAGCCCACGGCCCGCGATCACGTTGCTCCTAACCGAAGCAGGCAACACCAAGATCCCATGGCCGCGCCAGAAAGTGATCAGCACCGTCACGAAGGCGAAGGCACGTCCGAGGAGGAGGATGAGTACGTGCACTTTTCCGACTCGGAGGACGACGAAGACCAGGATGGAGCGAGGTGAATGAGAGGTTATGATATGATAGAGTGATATTTTGAATTCTGCCGCCGACCGGAGCTGCGAGTGGTCACTTGGCGATGCCGTTCGAGTAGACCTGAAACTGGTCGTACTTGGTCGTCCCGAAATGGTCGTACGAGCGCTCGATCA
This sequence comes from Pythium rhizo-oryzae, assembly GCA_027475725.1. Classification (NCBI taxonomy): domain Eukaryota; phylum Oomycota; class Peronosporomycetes; order Pythiales; family Pythiaceae; genus Pythium; species Pythium rhizo-oryzae. The sequence goes on along the minus strand of JAMFLL010001056.1, from coordinate 7,514 downwards.
TCTGGAGGATCGCGGGCTCGATCTTGTCCTCGGGGGTCGTGAGGAAGAGCCGCTCGCGGAGCCCGGCAAGTGCCACGGTAGTCGTCGACGCGTTTCCGGCAAAGCACGGCATCCGCGAGTGGAGGCTCATCACCTCGACGAGCGCGTAGATCGTGTCAGCGTGCTTGCGAGCCGCCAGCGCGCCCTTGACGCACAGCTCGCGGTAGTACTGGAAGAGCGAAGATTGACGCCCGCCCAGCACGTCCACCATCTCGGCTGTGAGCTTGAACGGCGCCGTCTCGAAGCTGAAGCTGCCGCCTGGTGCACGTCCCAGAACTGAAGAACAAGAATATCACGATCAGTGTCATCGTGAGCGGATAGGCCTAGTCGCCACGGGCTGAACGTACAGAATCCAAAGTCGATGTGCACGAGATGACCCTCGACATCCAGCATGATATTGCCGTTGTGCCGGTCTTTGATTGAAAGGATGTAGCACACGATCGAGTACGCCGCTGTGCGTACACACCAAATGGCGCGTTAGTGCCACCAGGTCAAAGAACGAGGAAGAGTCGCAACACCGTACCAAGGCTGTGGGTAAAGTTGAGCTCGGCTTGGCGCAGCAGCTCGGCGTCGCCGCAGGCGCCCTCGCCCCCGCCGTAGAGCTGCTCGAAGTGGTTGCGCAGGTTCTTGAAGCCGGGCGACTTTTTGATGCAGTCGAGCGACGTGGCGTTGCGCACGACCTCGATGAGCCCCGTGCTCGCGCCCGTGGAGAGGATGCGGTACGGGTGGAGCCGCAGCGGCAGCTCCTCGGCGCGGAAGATGCGGTCAAAGTACGTGATGAGCTGCATCACCAGAACCTCCTGCCGCAGGTCGTCGTAGCTCTTCGCTATGAGCGTCGAGAGCCCCCAGCGCGCCGGGTCCGACGCGCTCTGTTGGAGTCGAGCAGCTGCCGAGAAGCTCAGCTCACCAAAGATCTTCTCGATGCGCTGCTTGCGCTCCGGGTCCTAGTGAGATATATCACGTGTTGATCAGTCAGTGTTCAGCGTTCATTCCCCAAACACGCGCACACACGTACGCTGAGGAGCTGCTCGAGGAACGGTGAGCGCTCGCTCGTGGGCGAACGGCCATTGCCGCCCGCGGCTACCGAGTGCGTGCGCCCGCCGCCGGGGCTTCGAACGGGCACGCGCAGTACGTCGTCGTCGACGCTGTCGATCACCACCGCCGGGTCCTGCTCTGAGCCGGCGACGGCCTCGTCGTCGTCTTCAGCGTACAGATACTCGAAAAGCGCCTGCGACACGTCCTGCCCGAGCTCGTTCTCTTCGGTCTCAAAGTAGAGCAAGCACGGCGCGCGTTCCTGTATACATAATAAAATCACGACGTTGGACATGGGTAAGCAAAAGTGAAGAATCGTGACCAACGCATGCCGCCTTCGACGTACGTTGGTGTTGAAGACGCGGCCTTCACTCGTGAGCACGGCGCGCACGCGGCAATAGACCTAGGGCACAAAGGAAGCACACCATCAGCGATCCTGTTAATTCCGCTTCTGGCAGGCCACTGGGCGTACGCACGTCGGTGGACTTGCAGAGCGGGATGTAGGCGTTGCGAGGCACCGTCAGCGCCTCCAGCCGCGGGCGCAGCAGGCTCTTGCGCTTGGGCGGCTCCACGCGGCGGAGCGACTCGGACACGTCCGTGATGGACTTCACGAACGTGATCATGCCCGTGAAGAACTCGTACCGCTTCTGCTGGTCGTAGGGCAGCGCCGGCTGCTGCTGCAGCAGCGCCTCGGCCAGTAGCACCGAGCTCAGGTCGCTCGCTTCGGACGAGTGCGCGCTCGCCGAGCTCACGGACGACACGGCGCGCGTGCGCCGCTGGCTCTCACTCCACGCGTCCGTCGCGCCGAAAGGCGACGACGCCTGGGACTTGGCGCGCGGCGAGGCTGGCGGCGAGACGCTAGCGATCGCGGTGGCCGCCTTGCTTGGCGAACCGGGCGCGTCACCGGCGTCCTCGCCGCTTTCCCCGCCGATGGTGCCCGTGGCAGACGCGTCCAGGATGAACGACCGCATGCCCCAGGACATGCGCGCCAGTGTGGCGCGCGCGTTGCCAGCGCCGCCAGTACCAGCGCCGCTGCTCGAGGCCGACGCGACGCGGCTGCTGGTCCGCGAGGCCGGCGGCTCAGGCGCGGCCGCGGCGCGGTGGAGGTGCTGCATCCAGAGCACGAGCTCGTCCTGCGACGGCGCCGCAAACTTCATGGTGGTCTCGCTGAACTCGTGGATGAGCTCAAAGTAGAACGGGTGCTTGGGGTTCTCGACCACGCGCACCTCGGCGCGGTCCAGCGGCACGGCCGTGCGCGGGTGCGCGTCCCCGGGGCCCGCGAACACGAGCAGCACGCGCCGCTCGATGCGGCACCAGCGGCGGCGCCAGTTGCGGCGCCCCATGGCGCGCGTGCCACCGCCTTTCTTGAAGAGCCAGCCCTCGGCGCGCGCCGCGAGCCCGTCGCTCGCGCTCTCCTCGGCCTCGGCGCGCTGCGAGGCCGCGAAGAACCGGCGGTCCGCGAGCAGCAGCTGCTCCATCTCGGCCTTGGAGATGCTGTTCTGCGTGAGCAGCTCCGAGAGCTCGCGCGCGACCGGCGAGCCGTACACGAGGCACTGCTCGAGCGCGAGCAGCAGCTGCGCGCAGCGCGCGAACGTGCGCGGGTGGCCGCCGGCGCGCTTGGGCCGGTTCTCGTCCAGCGCGGCGTAGACGATCCAGAAGAGCTGCAGCGCAAAGTGGACGCTGCTCTGCGAGAGCAGCAGCACGAACTGCTCGACGTCCTCGATCGGCAGCTCGCGCTCGAGGTGGATGACCATGTGCGCGAGCTGCGGGAGGAAGAACTCGACCTGGTCCAGCGCCGCGCCCGAGAGCGCGCTCGGGTGCGCGAGCCGCGCGCAGACCTCGCGCGTGAACGCGGCGTCGCGGCGGTGCGTCCACAGCGCCATCATGAGCAGCCGCATGTCGATCTGGTCGCCGGACGGGAAGATCGCGTCCAGCGGCGGCGGCGGCGGAGGCAGCGCGGCCGACGCGAGCTGCGCGGCCGTGGCCGGCGCGACCATGGCGGGCGTCGAGGCGGGAGCCGGTGGCGGCGGTGCGGGCGTCGGCGACGACTCCACGTCTTTCGCCGTCGCGCTCGCGGCGGAGGCGGACGACGAAGCCGCGTCGATCGCCGTGGTCATGGCTGCTGGCGACTCGGGAAGATGTGGCGGGACGGCCGGGGTAGCCAGCCTACTGGGGCCGGCGGCGGCGGTGCAACGGATCGGCGACCACGGGAAGGGGAAGACAGAGACGCCCCATGCGTGGGTTATCCTCCACAGCGCCAGGCGAAACGGACAGCAGCAAGCAGCGTGCACCGCTGCACCGCGGGTTCTATTCTTATGCATGACCGAGCGAACGCGGCGACGTCACGTGTGCAAACCGACGAGAAGCGCGTCACGCGTTAGGCGCCGGCGCCGCAGCGCTCGAGCGCCACGTCCAGCGCGTCCAGATCGCCGGCGGCCTCGAGCGGCCGGAAGAGCGCGTGGCGGTCGAGCAGCTGCCGCAGCGGCACGGCCGAGCACGCGCAGCTCTCCACGAGCGTCTATGGAGCCATACCAATAGCGAGTCAGAACCGCAGATAGTCCCAAGAAACGCACACGCACGGAACGCACCGTCCAGCGCGTGGGCGGATCCTTCAAATACGACGCGGCCGAGACCGTGAGCTGGATGACGCGGGAGCCCTGCGGCGACACGAACGCGAGCCGCACGTCGCCCGCAAGGCGCGCTGTGAACGAGAAGCGCGGCTACCGTCCAGTCACCATAGCGCAGAGTGAGACGCCCACAGGGAAGAGGAGAGTTGCATCTTCTTGTCGAATCTACCGTACCACGGGGGACGCGCGCTGCTCCTCGATGCGTAACTGCGGTGAACACGGCGACTGGAGCCGCCAACCAGCGACACCGTCCTGGGATACCGGGAAGACCAGCGCGAAGCGGTCGCCGCGGCACACGCGCAGCACGAGCGGCTCGTTTGCGTCGGGCACGAGGAACTCGATGGTGAACGCGCGCGACGCGCTGCCTCGTGGTAGATACGCCGTCCGGAACGCGGCGAGGTTCGCGGGCAGCGTCGCGCGGAAGAGCAGCGCGAAGAGCAGCACGGCGAGGTCGCCCAGCAGCGCGGCCTCGCGGCGCACAAGATGATGGTCCAGCGGCGCCGCGTTCCTACGGAAGAGAGCCATCCAGAGCAGTGAGCGAGCGCAGGGTTTCCAGAGGGTAGACTGGCTGAGCGCAACGCACGGCGCTAGCACGTCGATAGGCCGGCCGAACTCGATACACCCTAGCAGCACGCGCCGCCGCGACGCTGAGAGCAGCACGTTCGCGGGCGTCAGCCGCTGCGCACAGCGACAGCCAGTCAACCACCGTGTGCTGCTATCGTGCCGAGACACATAGGACAGCTACCCACCGTGAGCCACGCGTGCGTCGACTGGTCCAGGAGATCGAGCATCGCGAGTGCGATCTCGCGCGCAAAGTAGCTGGAGACACAAAACAGAACTGCGTCAGTATCCCTCTGAATCTGCAACAGCACGTAGGACTTGCGCACCGCACGATCGGTGACTCGGGTTTGAAGAGCTCGCCGCTGGCGCGCAACAAGTGCTCGAGCGTTGTTGTCTTCGTGAGGTGACCGCACCCGAGACAGTTAGGTTTACCGGAAGGACAACGGCTCCTACGAGGAGTAAGAACGCACCGGTGCGAGCTCGAAGCAGTGGAGGTGCTCGGTGTGGTCTTCGCTGCTCGAGGCGCCGCGTCGCTCACCGCCCGGCGCCACCTCGTAGCAGCCGAGGTACTGCTGCACGTACGGCGACAGCGACAGCTCACGATACGCTGCGACTTGCGTGTCGAGCCACTCGACGTCGTCACCCCGCGCGAGACGCCGCTGCACGGCCAGCGCGACCACAAGCTCGGTCTTGCGAGCCGGGCCAGCGGATGAGGACGGCTTGTCCTCGTCTTGGGCAACAGCGACCGTGGCGCTGGCCATGGAGACGGAGAGGTCGCGCGCGATCGCGAGGCGAGGTGCGAACGTCTCGAGCAGCACCTGACGTGATGCCGCGTCTGTGGCGTGCCGCTCGACGTGCACGGGCCGCCGCCGTCGCTCTTCGCGCTGCAAGAAAGCCTGGTGGTCGCGCTGGAACTGCCATGCGTGGCCCGTGGGCTTTGGCTCGACCTTCGCGTCTACCGCGCCACCGCCAAAGAGCCGAGTGTTGTGCGCGAACTCGGCGAGATCGCGCCGACACGACGCCTCCGCGTCACGCAGTTCATCTCCGATGCGCTTGACACGCACGGTGAGGCTCGCGAGGAACGCCGGTGACGTGCTTGAGCCACTCGCGGCCATGCGCTCAACCAGTGCCGTCTACACGAATGGATACCCAGTGAGTCATCCTTTCCCGATGGCCATGCGGAGGCTCGGAGCACACATACGTTCTCTTCGAGCGTCTCGAATGCATCATCCACGGACCGCAGCGGATCGTGCCCGGGTAGCGCCCAGCGCACGAGCTGCTCCTGGAAACCAGCGAGCGATCGTGGGCCGTGGAACTGCCATGACCATATTTCCAAAAATGCGATCACTGTCATCGCCTTTCAAAGCCGTATGCGATAAGCTCCCATGTTATACGCACGTCGGTGGTGAAGCGCGCAGCCGTCGCGCCGCTGAGCAGATCGGTATCCACGAGCCCCGCGAGGAATCCGCGCCTACCGCACCCAAAGACAGCAATTGTGAACAAGAGAGCGAGACACGAAGCAACCCTCCAGTTGCGTCGTTCACACTCGCCACTGTGGCTCGCTCAGCACCGCGTCGCCGCCGCCGCCATCGCCACAGGCAGCCCCGTTGGCGAGCGCGAACGCGTCTTCGTACGGATCTCTCTCGCTCTCGATGTCGCTCGGCATCCGTTCGCGCCGTGTCACGTGGTGATATCCAAATGGAACAGGCGTGTGCGCGCTTCTGAGGGGTCGCGTCGCACAGTTCCAGTTTGGCTCTCAATTCTCTCTCTCTCTCTCTCTCTCTCTCGTAGGATCGCGATGACGCCCCCACCACGACACATACACACGCCCCGCACGTTGCCGGTGCTACTGCTCGCTTTGGTTATCTTTGTCGTGTTCGGCACCCCCGCTGCGGGCTCGACCGACGTCGATGCGACGCCGCTGTTCACGGGCGACGGCGTGCGCTCGCTCGCGACCGAGCCCGACGGCGGCGGCAGCCACGTGAACGACGCGGCACTCCAGCAGATCCTCGCGCGCGCGCTCCAGGACGAGCAGCCCGACGCCATGTACGTGCTCGCGATGCTCAAGTTCTACGGGCGGCGCGTGGATCGCGACGTGGCCGGCGCCGTGCGGCTGCTCACGCGGCTCGCGCAGCGCCATGGCCAGCGCGACGCGCAGTTCACGCTCGGCGTGCTCTTCACGAGCGGCGCCGAGGGGCTGCCGCGCGACGACCGCCGCGGCGCCACGTACCTCGCGGCCAGCGCGGCCAGCGGCCACGCGGACGCCAAGTGGGTGCTCGCCACGCTCTACAACGACGGCCGCGGCGTGCCACGGGACCCGGCGCGCGCGCTGACGCTGCTCACGGACGCCGTCGGCCCGGAGGAGGAAGAGAGCGACGTGAACCCGCGCGCGCTGTTCTTACTGGGCGTCATGTACGAGTACGGCCACGGCGGCGCCCCGCAGGACGCCGCGCGGGCCGCGCGGCTCTACCAGCGCGCCAGCGACGCGCGCGTGCGCGAGGCCACGTACTTTCTCGCGCTGCTCCACGCGTCCGGCCGCGGCGTCCGCAAGAACTCGGCGCTGGCGCTGCAGCTGCTGGCGCGCGCGGCCGACGCCGGCCACGCGCCGGCGCTGCTGCGGCTGGGCGAGGTCCACGCGGACGGCGAGAGCGGCGTGGCCGTGGACTACGCCGCGGCGCTGGGCTTCTTCGCGCGCGCGGCCGCCAGCGCCACTGGCAGTGCCACGAAAGGGGAGGCACATGTGGCGGCGCTGGCACGGCAGCGCGCCGAGGAGCTCCAGCTTGTGCTCGCGCTGGCGGAGGCGCGTGTGCGCGAGCAGGAGGCGGCGCTCGGCGTGCCGCTGCTGCGCGTGCAGGTCGCGACCATCGACGGCCGCTAACGACTACGTAGTAGACGAATCGACAATTGCGAATGTAAAACGCACAATAGCGGAGGGCCTTGCTGTATTCTCTACGTGTTAGCTACCGATCGCCTGCTTAGGCGGACGTCTTGGGCTCGGCGGCGAGTGCCTTCTCGAGGTCGGCGATGATGTCCGGGAGGCCTTCGATGCCGACCGAGAGGCGGATGAGGTTGTCCGAGATGCCGAGCTCCTGGCGCACGTGCGCGGGCACGGACGCGTGGGTCATGATCGCGGGCGACTCGGCGAGCGACTCGACGGCGCCGAGGCTCTCGGCGAGCGTGAACACCTCGACGGTCTCGAGGAACGCGCGCGCCTTCTCGAGGCCGCCCTTGACGTAGAACGTGATCATGCCGCCA
>JAMFLL010001055.1:0-20815 GCA_027475725.1 Pythium rhizo-oryzae | reverse complement strand
CTCGCGCCCTGGCGGCGGCGCGGGTGGTGGAAAAAGTCGACCGTGGCCTCGCCCTGCTCGGCGAACGACACGCTGACCTCAATGTCCATGTCGAGGCGGGGCTTGTTGGTCGCGAGCGCGCGCGGCGAGAGCAGGATGAGCTCGCTGAGCGTGCGCGTGCGGTGCATCTTGTTGGCGAGCTTGGGCTCTGTGACCACGCGCATGCGGCGCGCGAAGCGGTCGCTGTGCGCGCGCTGGTTGGACGACGCGGCAGCGGAGACTGTCGTGTTGTTCATGGTCGACTGGCGCCGAGGACGGACGGGAGAAAGAACGGGCTCTGACCGGGGGCGGCGCTGCCGATGGCGCCTCGCTGCGGGCAGAGAAGAGAAGCGGCGGGCGGATGGGGCGAATTGCCGAGTGAGGTGAGGTGAGGTGAGGGCGGCGGGCTGGTCTCCCCTTGCGGGCTCTTGGTCGTCCGCGGGAGAGGAAGTGAGGCGAGAAGAGAGGGAGGAGGAGCTCTGAGGAAGGGAGAGGAGGCGGTCCGCTGCCAATCACACACGCCGGATCTGAGTCGGCTGGGGGGCGGGAGTCAGCGCGGTACGGGACACCCGCGATTAGCCTCGAATTGGGGTGGATGTGGGGATGTGGGGGCACCTGGAAACTGGAGGACGAGGATGCTGAGGGAGGAGGGCTTCAAAATGGCCATGTGGGGCGAGAAAAGATTGGAGACGGAGACGAGATCCTCAAAGGAAGAAGCTTCCATGGTCCTCGAGTGGAGAGACCCGCTGGCGGAGCCTTCCGCATGGGATCGACCACGGCGAAATTCTTCTGCAATTCTCGGGGTTTTGAGCTAGCTTAGTCTGTCAGTTGGATCGCCACCGTGTCGTTGGACGGGTTTGAGGACGTTGATGGATTAGCCTTGTGGGGGGGTCGGAAGTTCAGTGCGAGGAGGATGTCCATCTGTATGATTGGTGGTAAATAGATGGTTATTTAAACTTGATTGGCTGTAAATGGATCGCACCTGCGTTTCCTGGTTTTTGTTGAAAGGCGAAACGCTCGAAGAAAGAAAAAGAAAAAGAAAGCCCAACAACACAAAAACCCAGTCAAAGTGCGCTGTTGTCGTCGCGTCGCGCGTCGCCTCACGAGTGAGGTCACTCCACCAGCTGACCGTGGCAGTCGCTGGCACGAATGAAACGCTCACCAAAACCCACAACGCGACGACAGGCGCTCAATACCGTATTACAGTACATGGTGGTTCGGGGCCGCGGCCAGACCTCGTTGAAGTTGCTCGAGCGACGGCGCCCACGCCGCCAGCCAGCGCGGCTCCGCGTCGCGCGCCTCGTCGGCTTCCTGTGAGTCACTCGCAGCAGCATGGCTGCTGCTGCTGTTGAAGCTTTGTTCGTCCGCGAGCGTGGACGAGAGCGGCGCGTCCACCTGCTGCGCCTCGACAGGCACACTGGACGCCGCTTTGCCGCTGCTGGCGCCCGTGAGCACGGCCGCGACGCGCTCGTCCGCGCGAGGCGCGTCCAGCGAGCGGTCGAGTCGACGCGCCAGGTCGGCGAGCACGCGCGCGAGGGGGCTGGTGGTCTCGACGGATCCTACAGGACAGGATACGCGAAAAGAGTCGGTTCGGTGTCACCACGAACGTCTCAGCAACGAGAGCAGCCAAACAAGACCCCGCCCTCCCTCCAGTTTGAAACCGCCAGAGACACGGGGAGCCTCACCGTGCGGCGCGAGGGCTCATATCCGCGCAAACAACCAAAGTCGTGTCACGTACCACTGCTTGTCGCCTCCGCCGCGAGGTGTTCGACGGCGAGCGCCTCGGCGCGCTGTCGCAGCGCCGCCAGCGCTGTGTCGTGGTCGACTAGGTCGGTGCTGCTGTTGTTGTCCACAGTGTCGTGGAGGCGCGCCTCTCCTGCTTCTGTGTCTTGGTCGCATTGCACGAGCGCCGCACTCAGGCGCGGCACGTCGACGGCCGTCCGCCACACGAGCGCCGAGCCGCAGGCCTTTTGCAGCGTCTCGAGGCGCGTGCCGCTCAGCACGCTGACCACGACGTACGGCGCGTGGCGGATCTGGATCGCGACGCTCTTGAGCTGCGACGGCGGCACGCACAGCACGAGCACGTCGCTCTCGCGGCTCGCGCGCGCGTTGTCGAAAACGCGCGGGATCTGCTGGAAGCGCGCCTGGCTGGCGGCCGAGGCGAGCGCGTCGCACTGCGGGAGCCGCTCGGGCTGCCGCGTCGAGATCAGGATTCGGTGCGCCGGGTAGGCGTGGTCGAGCAGCGCCATCGCGACGGCGCAGCCCATGTGGCCGCCGCCGATGATGGCCACGCGCGGCACGCCATCGCCGTCGTCGCGAGGGTTCGTCTCGAGACGGAGCCGCGCGACCGCGAGCACGACCAGCCAGCACTGCTGCGCGACCACGTCGGTGACGAGCGCGCGCGTGCGGAAGAGCTCGAGCACCTTGGGTGGCAGCCGCGACGGCGCGTAGAGCGCCGCGCGCGCCTGGAAGACGTCCGCGGCCGGGTCTGCCGTGGAGGCGGTGGTCGCCATCGCGCTCGCGTGGGAGATGCAGTCGCTCTTGAAGGGTCGTGGAGGCTCCACTCGTTTACCGATACATTACCGGTAGGTGCTGATCTCAGGTCATGCGCAGCGGCGGCATGCCGGAGCGACCTCCAGCGGAGATCGTGCGGCGGGATCCACGTGGGGGAGATGGAGGCGTGTGCGGCATGCTGGATCCGTGTGATACAGCCAGCGGGCCACGCTGCGTCCAGCGATGAGATACGGCCGGTTTGACAAGGAAGGCGTCAAGATATGCCATGGTTAGAACAGTCCTATACTTCATCCAAGAATGCGGCTGAAATGCCAAGTACCGTATTGACAAGTGGAGGTGGTGATTAAAATCGTGTAGCGGCCGTTTGGTGATTTTACCACCTTCCACCACCTCACGAAGTCTGAATCACACGAGGATTCCCGTCATGGACCGCTCGGTGTGCGCAGAACTCCTCCGCACGCCTCACTCTTCGACGCGGCGCCGACAGAGTAAGAGAGCGAGGGAATCAACGGACAGGGAGAGAACACGCGAGAGAACATGGCGGGCGACACGCGCGCGGACCAGGCCGCCGCCAAGAAGCTGCGCGCGGCGTGCGCGGCGGGGAAACTCGCGGCGGTGCGCACGCTGCTCGCGGCCGGCGCGCCGGTGGACACAGTTTACGAGGTGCGTCAATCAATCCTCACTAAGCGGCGTGCAATCGGCTGTGTCTGAGTTGGTGGTGTGTGCAATTGTACGGTATGCGTTTCCGCACAAACATCTAGAGCGGCGAGACAACACTGCACGTGGCTGCAAAAGAGGGATACGACAACATTGTGAAGGTGTTGTTGGAGCGAGGCGCGACTGTCGATGCCAAGAATGAGGTGAGGCGCTACACAGGACAATTGGTGGATCAACGATGTAGTGGTCTGAACATTGTCGTTCAAATGCGTCGCTCTGTTAGGACGAGAAAACGGCACTTCACTTGGCTGCAGAAGGGGGACACGACGACGTTGTGAAGGTATTGTTGAAGCAAGGCCGCGCTACGGTGGATGCCGAGGACGAGGTGAGGGTTTGGCTTGTGTGACTATCAGTGGATCAGCGATGTGGTGCTCTTTAATTAATATTCTGGTTGATATGCATCACTTCGTTAGAACAAACAGACGCCACTGCACTTGGCTGCGGACGGGGGACACGACGACGTTGTGAAGGTGTTGTTGAAGCAAGGCGGCGCTACTGTGGATGCGAAGGATGTGGTGAGGGTTTGCTTGAGTCGGTGGTTCAGCAATGTAGTGGTCTGAGTATTGTATTTTGTAAATGTCACTCTATTAGGACGAAGATACGGCGCTGCACGTGGCTGCAAAAGAGGGACACGACAACATTGTGAAGGTGTTGTTGGAGCGAGGCGCGACTGTCGATGCCAAGAATGAGGTGAGGCGCTACACAGGACAATTGGTGGATCAACGATGTAGTGGTCTGAACATTGTCGTTCAAATGCGTCGCTCTGTTAGGACGAGAAAACGGCACTTCACTTGGCTGCAGAAGGGGGACACGACGACGTTGTGAAGGTATTGTTGAAGCAAGGCCGCGCTACGGTGGATGCCGAGGACGAGGTGAGGGTTTGGCTTGTGTGACTATCAGTGGATCAGCGATGTGGTGCTCTTTAATTAATATTCTGGTTGATATGCATCACTTCGTTAGAACAAACAGACGCCACTGCACTTGGCTGCGGACGGGGGACACGACGACGTTGTGAAGGTGTTGTTGAAGCAAGGCGGCGCTACTGTGGATGCGAAGGATGTGGTGAGGGTTTGCTTGAGTCGGTGGTTCAGCAATGTAGTGGTCTGAGTATTGTATTTTGTAAATGTCACTCTATTAGGACGAAGATACGGCGCTGCACATGGCTGCAAAAGAGGGTCACGTCGACGTTGTGAGAGTGTTGCTGAAGCAGGGCGCGGCTGTGGATGCCGAGAACGAAGTGAGAGTTTTCCTCCTGGCTTTCGGTGTATAGCGATGTTGCGTTCTGAACACTCGTTCATATGCGGCACTCTGTCAGAACAAACAGACGGCACTGCACTTGGCTGCGGAAGAGGGGCACGTCGAGGTTGTAAGGGTGTTGTTGAAGCATGGCGCAACTGTGGATGCCGCCGATGAAGTGAGGATTCCTTGTGACTACGCGTGAATCAGCGACGTCACGGTCTGACGGTTCTGTTTGATATCCATCCACTGTATTAGGACGAAGAGACGGCACTGCATGTGGCTGCAAAAGAGGGACACGCCGAGGTTGTGAGGGTGTTGCTGAAGCAGGGAGCGACTGTGGATGCCAAGGACGAAGTACGGGTTTGCTTTGTGACTATCAGGGAATCAGCAACGTCACGGTCTGAACATTTTCGCTCATATGCGGCACTCTTTCAGAACAAACAGACGGCGCTGCATTTGGCTTCGGAAGAGGGACACATCGCCGTTTTGACGGTGTTGCTGGGGCAGGGCGCGACTGTGGAAGCTGAGGACGAAGTGAGGAATTCCTTGTGACTATCTGTGGATCAGCGATGTTGCGGTCTGAACATTATCGTTGATATGCGTCGCTTTGTCAGAACAAGCAGACGCCGCTGCACGTGGCTGCAGAAAATGGACACACCGAGGTTGTGAGGATTTTGTTGGAGCAAGGCGCGACTGTGGATGCCAGGGACCTGGTGAGGGTTTGCTTGTGACTGTCGGTGGATCGACGATGACGTGGTCTGAACATTCTGGTTCATATATATCGTTCGTTTAGTACAAAGATACGGCACTGAACGTGGCTGCGGAAGGGGGACACGACGACGTTGTGAGGGTGTTGCTGGAGCAAGGCGCGAGTGTGAAAGCCGAGGACGAGGTGGGAGTTTGCTTTTGACGTTGTGCAGGTTTGAAATTTCTGATTGATGTGCGTCACTCTGTTAGAACAAACGGACGGCACTGCTGTTGTCTGCGGGAAAAGGCCACGTCATCGTCGTAACTGTATTGTTGGAGGAAGGCGCGAATGCGGATGCCAAGGATGAAGTGCGGGTTTGCTTGTGACTGTCAGTGGATCAACGATGTCACGGTCTGACCGTTCTGGTTAATATCCGTCACCCTATTAGGACGCTAAAACAGCATTGCACTTGGCTGCGGAAGAGGGACACGCCGACGTTGTGAGGGTGTTGTTGGAGCAAGGTGTGAATGTGGATGCCGAGGATGAGGTGAGGGTTTGCTTCGGACTCTTGGTGGATCAACGATGTCGCGGTCTGACCGTTCTGGTTCGTATACGTCATTCTATTAGGACGATAAAACGGCATTGCTCTTGGCTGCGGAAAAGGGACACGTCGAGGTGGTGAGAGTGTTGCTGGAGAAAGGCGCGACTGTGAATGCCGAGGACGAAGTGAGGGTTTACTTGTGACTATCATTCGATCAACAACGTCTAGGTCTAAACATTGGTTTGTATATGTCACTCTGCTAGGACGATAAGACGGCGCTGCACTTGGCTGCGGAAAATGGCCACACCGAAGTTGTGAAGGTGTTGTTGGAGCAGGGAGCGACCGTGGATGCCGAGGACGAAGTGAGGGTTTGCTTCGGACCATCAGTGGATCAACGATGTCACGGTCTGACCGTTCTGGTTCGTATACGTCATTCTATTAGGACGATAAAACGGCATTGCACTTGGCTGCGGAAGAGGGACACGCCGACGTTGTGATGCTGTTATTGGAGCAAGACGCGACTGTGGATGCGATGGGCGAGGTGGCGATGAGCGTTGTGGTGATTTCGTGTGTGTCAGAGAGCTGAAGGTCACAACGATTTTTTATGACACTAGGATGGCATGTCAGCCTTTTGCTCTGTTGCTAAGAATGCCCACATCGATGCCATGCGTCTGTTGGCTCGGCGTGGGGTGCGCACAAACACGATCTTGGAGGTAATCTTTCGCTTGTTGGTAGCCATTGAAATGGCGTCATTTTTTGTATTTACGATTGTGTGTGGTCGGACAGGATGGACGAACGGCACTCCATTACGCTGCAGAAGCTGGACACCTTGAGGCCGTCGAGTTTCTTTTGGATCAAGGCCTCTCTGTGAATGATGTGGCCTCGGTGAGTCTCTAATTATCCTACCGTCTTAATTGACACACATGACCGTTGACTGGGTCGTCTTGCATACTACCCGCAGGACGGCGAGTCTGTTCTCCACTGCGCTGCCGCTGGAGGAGATATCGGCATCATGTCTCGCTTGATCGAGCTTGGTGCTGATGTTCACTCTGTTCAGAAGGTACGAGGCGACAGTGATATTGGTGATTGGACCTCACTATATGTGGGTATCTGAGAATTTATGTGGTGTATTTGCGTTATCTAGGATGGCAAAACCGTGCTGCAAAGTGCTGCCCAACGTGGGCGCGTTATAATCGTTGAGTTGTTGCTTGACCGCGGCCTCGAAGCTAATGTCGTTGATCATGTACGTGTTCGACGACACACACAGATAGGCGCCGACCGAAAAGCGACTAAATTTCGGGTTGGGGCTGTGGCAGGTCGGCAACTCTGCCATCCACTATGCTGCCATGTCGGGCGACGTCAGCACCATGCAACTGCTCATTGACCGCAGTGCTGTCACTCAAGCGATCTCGAAGGTAATGCTCGCGGGAACGGGTGTCATGCTACGAAATCAGATTACTTAGTCAGAGTGGATCACTCTTGATTACCATGGGCTGTGTGTTTCATGCTGTTTTGATAGACTGGCCAAACCGTACTCCATCACGCAGCGAGATCCGGTAGCGTCGAAGCGGTCTCGTTTTTGCTGGATCAAGGACTCTTTGTGAACGCAGAGTGCGAGGTGAGTCGCTTCAGTCGATCATTCGCTATGAAGTGTATCGAGGAGAACGTATCTAATCACGGCGTTGAAACATTGAAAGAACGGGCTCTCTCCGTTCCATTACGCAGCTCTCGAAGGCGACGTCAGTATCATGAAAGTTTTATTGGATCGCGGTGCAGAGCTCGGGGCGCTCACGAAGGTAATGTTCACGAATCGTCATATTTGTCAATGTGATGTGAGTTTTGCACTCATATGTGTGCTCTATACGTGTCTCGGACAGGACGGTCGATCCGCACTTCACTGTGCCGCAGAAAATGGACACGCTGAAGCCGTGGAGTTTCTCTTGGAGCAAGGTTTATCGGTGGATGCGGTGGCCCAGGTAAGGCAGTTAATACGTCCAGTGGTGTGGTGGGGGTGATTGTTGTGGATGTTTGGGAAGTTGACCACTGCGATTCGCGATCACTAGGATGGGTGCTCAGTTTTCCAGTACGCAGCCAACAGCAACGAGTTTGATGTGATGAAGATTTTGATCGATCATGGCGCTGATACCCATGCCACTTTGAAGGTGCGCCGAGTGTTTCGGTTGGCTTTCATTGGTTCACTTGGATCGACCGAAATGAACAACCCGTGTCTGCACTGTTCAGAATGGCCGATCGGCTCTGCACTATGCAGCAGAACATGGTACTGTGGAGACAGTGTCAAATTTGTTGACACAAGGTGCGGCTGTGAATGCTCTGGATGAGGTAAGCGCTTTGTTTTACTTCAGTAACCACCTTTGTGCGCTGACCAAGCTTTGTGAGGCGAAGGATGGCATTTCCGCTTTCTTCCTCGCGGCTCAAAACGACGATGTCGAGATGATGGAGGTTTTGGTCAAACACGGTGCTGACCCCCACACGCTATTGAAGGTACTCGAGAATCATTGGTGGTGTGGACGGATGGTCTCCTCACATGTGTGATTGCGGATTGTAGAATGGCCAATCCGCTCTGCACTACGCATCAGAACATGGGAAACTCGAGACTGTGTCATTTCTGCTTAAGCAAGGCCTCGTCATCGACTCTCCAGACGAGGTGCGAGCTCGCTTGTGATTATATGGATCATCGCCCTCCAGCTGATGCGTGCATTCCCATGCTCTCTCATTTCCAAAGGAGGGTATCACTGCGTTTCACCTCGCAGCAGAACGTGGGGACGTCGAAATCATGATTATGTTATTGGAAAGTGGCGCTGATCCGTTTGTGATCACGAAGGTGAGAGAGGTCGTCCCCATTGGAGGGCTTCACAGTCAACTCTCACCGTTTTGAATCCACTGAATATCTACAGACACATAAGACTGCACTACATCTCGCCGCGTTCTACGGCAGGATAGATGGGATCAAACTCCTGCTTCAGCATGGCATCGACATCAACGTCGCCGATGATGTGAGGTGTTTTCTCTCGAGGTCTGCAGACACGTGTGCTCACATCAATGTATTGCACTTCTGCAGGATGGCTCCACTGCCATTCACAGTGCAGCCACGGAAAGTGAGGCTGAGGTCGTTCGCCTTCTGGCCGAACATGGCGGCGATGTTTGGGCTCGCAGAAAGGTCAGTGCTGCTGACATTTCTTGGAACTCGGCAGGCTCGTCTCCTGACGAAACGGGTGGCGTTTTAGGACGGGCGATCTGCTCTCCATATGGCTGCGGAGTATGGCTCTGTGCAAGTGGCAGAATTCTTAATCGAGCGGGGCCTTGAGATTGACCAGACCGACGAGGTAGCGTCCATTGAGTGGGGCATCCGAAGCAATCTTAGGCACACATGACTAATGCTTGTGTGCACATGACAACATTAAAGGAGGGGAAGACGCCGCTTCACGTGGCTGCATTTGAAGGGGCAGATAAGGTAATGAGGTTTCTGATCAGCCAGGGGGCTGATGCGCAAGCGGTCACAAAGGTGAGTACGAGAACCACATCTGGCGAAGTGGAATGGGGACAGTAGATTTTTACGAGAGGAGTGTTTGTGTGTCAGATGCACCAAAACCTTGTACACTTAGCTACCGAGTCTGCCAACATGGACGTATTGAAGTACGCGCTTGAGCTCGGCGTGGATCCGAACTCACGGGTCAATGTGAGAACGATCGCTCTGACGTTGATACCGTCTGCTACTATCCTGGACTGATCGCGTTTCATGAACAATTAGGTCGAGGGTGAATGGCGATCTCCCCTTTTGATTGCCCTTCGAGGAGATGAATGCAAAAAGGCGTACACTATCGCACTCGCTCTCTGCTCAGCTGGTGCTCACTTCGACGAGAATGATCGACAAGCCGCTGTGGCTAGCAGTGCTATCAGTGCGTCAGAGAATTCTCCAGCTTGTGAAGGAGGTGATACAGATACGTTGCCCGAGCCTGCACTGTGGCGATCAGGCCTCTGCTCCTGCATCGACCAGTGGGCTGAAGAACACCGAGCTGGGGCATCGAAGTACACCAAGGTGCCGATGGAGGTCATCAAGCGTGGAGAAGCGTCGGTGAGAACGTATCTTGCCGATGCCGCGCGATCGTCCGACGAAGATCGCCTTCACCGTTGCAAGATCTGCGTCGTTGGCCCGAGCGAGTGGGGCAAGACGAGTCTTGTTCAGTCACTGAAGGCCGAGAGCACGATCCTGACGGAGCTCAAGGACCGCACCGTCGGCATCGACCTCACGACATGCCAACTCACGAGCGTCGTGGACGATTCGACTGTGCGGCTGGAGATTACGTTCTGGGACTTCGCAGGTCAAGACGTGTATCACGCAGCCCACACGTTGTTCTTCTCGCAGCGGACGCTGTTCGTGCTAGTGGTGGATCTCGACGCGTACTGGAAGGAGCTGGAAGACGCCGAGAGCAAGTCCGAACGAGCCTCGCAGGCTCAGATGAATCGATTTGTGGGCGCCAAGATCTTCCGGTGGGTGCGCTCCATCTTTGCGCACCGACCAGATGCGCAGTTCGTCGTCGTAGGTTCGAAAGTGGATCGGCTGGAAGACTCGCGCGTCGTCGCTCAGATCTGGGAAGACCTTCGCGATCGCGTTGATCGATGGAAGGCAGCGTTTGCAAAGGGACTCGACTCCGATCTTTTGCCAGCGCGTGCGAGCGCCAGCGACATCAAGGCGCTCCAGGAAAGATTATCGCAGCTCGCGTCCAGCGACTGGCTAGTGACCAATATCATGGAAGTCGACTCGATCCGGGCTTTCCGCAGCGCTGTCCAAGCGACGATCACGTCCTCCGACCTTGGCTTCCCAATGTGGAAGACATACACCCAGGTGTTGCAGTCGGTTGTGAAGAGACGCGAAGCAGCCCGTCAGGCGTCGAGCGCCCGAGAGCGTATCGAGAAATCGATTATCCGGTTTAGCAATCTACGTCGCCAGTTGCTTCGCGAGATAATTGATGGGCTGGAGCGCGAAGCGTGCGAGCAGATCGTGCGAACGTTGAGTGACTTGGGCGACGTACTTTGGTACGAGCACGACGGCGCTGGTGTGTTCAAGGACTGTGTGATCTTGGATCCAAAGCTCGTGATTGAGGTCGTGCGCGAGGTGATCCGTCACGACTTTTCGAGTGATGCCGACGGCAAACCACCTCGTGACGGTCGCATCACGCACTCCCGGCTGAGCACGTTTCCGTTGTGGAAGGACATGGACATGGAACTGATGCACGCGTTCAAGGCGTTGTTGCAGCACTTTCAGCTGGCGTACCCTGCCGACGCCGAGACGATGCTCGCTGAATCGGACATCATCGTTCCAGCGTACTGGAATGCAGATGATTTGGCCATCTCGGCTCCCACGTCCAAGCCGAAGTTGGCTGCTCCACAAAAGTCTTTGTGCGATGCGTTTGCCGTCCATCGATGGTGTTGGGAGTACGAAGTGCCGAGCGAGTTGTCCGAGACGATCTTCATACAGTTTGCCGTACAGAGCCACTCGTCGTACCTGACTCGCTCGATTCGTGGATTCTGTGTGGAGGCCGGTTGTGCCGAGTTCGCGACCAGCATCTCACTGATCCAGCGCGATGCACCGCGCGACGTGCTCCGAATCGAAGTCAGTGGCGCCTCGGCTGAAGTTAGCTGGCACAACATGCGGTTCTACTTGATGAAGCTGGAGAAGGTTCTCGAAGGGTACCCTGGGGATGCCGTGTGGCGATCGATTGTCTACCGGGCCGCTGGTAGCTCATTGGAGAGTCGCCACCCAGTCGGCGTTCTTATAAAGGCAGTGGAGGACGCCATCGTCATGGGGAAAAGCAAGGACGCGGTCCGGGAGGCGATGCCTTGGATGCCGCCGGACATGGACTGGTTCGTGCACAAGTCGTGGGACGACATCACGTCGCTTCAACAGCTTCGCATGAACCATCTGATCGAAGAGAAGCTGGAAGTGCTGCAGAAGCTGGCGGTCGTCGGGAATGCGCCGCGTCAGTTCCCTGCACTGTGGTCGTTAGAGTACGATCCTGAGGAGCGGAAGGCGCTGCTGCGCATGTCGAGCGATTTGTCGGGTCGGTGCTTTCACGTGCCGCTGGAGATCGACACAGGATCGGCCCTGTTGGCGCGTCATGCGTCCATGTTCAAGGTGCGGTTAAGGATGGTGGAGGACCATTACCACTATATCTGGTGCTGACAGGTGGTTGGTGCGATGATTTTGGCTTGTTACAGGCGGGCGTGTCGTTGTTCGCGACTGTGGTGGGCAATGCGGTCTCTGTGCCAATCTTGCAGAACGTGCTCGATGCCACCAAGTCTGGTACGCGTGAAATCATTGTCAGAAGTGGAGGATCTTTTCTTCTCGTAGGTCTGACGTTCCTCACCATCTCTTTGTGTTCATTGGTTAGCCTTGGACAACAATGTCGACCACGCGGAGCGTGTTCACAACTTGATTGACAAGCTAGATCTGTCTTCAGAGCGGTTCGATAGTCGCACGACCAGCAAATTATCACCCGGTGCGTCCATGGTGCTTCTCCGCGACTTGCTCAAGGCGTACGACGACAGTCTCGATGCGCTGGAGATCTCGGAGATCTCGAACCTCGAGTGTGCTGTGACGTCGAAAGGCGAGTACGTGTGGGCACACGCGCACGAGATCACGGCGATGGAGGGTAAGCTCACGCGATGCGCGGCACCACCGACGGCGTGGAAAGAGTTGGATTTCTCGGAGGCAAGATCAAGTGGTGCGGCAGAGAGTTCCTTAGCGTCTTCGTTTTCGACTGTGGAATCCTCGCCACATTCACCCACCAGTGAAATTAGCAGCATCAAGAGCTTGTCCAAGAACTCCTTCAAGTTCACCGTATCCGTGGACGCTGTGACGGGCCTCTCGGACTGGGACTGGCACAAGACGTACTGCAAGTGGCAGCTGTATTATGGCAAGTCGCTCACGCCGCTCGCGTCGGACACCACGCCGACAAACGGCGACAGCAGCAGCGCACCGTCGTGGCGTACGATGCGCGCGACGATTGAGTCGGTGGCGTCGGTGGAGGTGCTGCGGAAGTGCCGCGTGATGGTGCAGGTGAAGCGCCGCAGCCGCATTGGCTGGACCAAGTACGTCGCGTGATGGATCTGGTTGCTTGCTCTGCATGCTATTGCTGACACTTGGTAATATGGTTGATCGTAGGTTCATTGGAGAGGGCGAAGTGTGGTTGCACGATTTTGTGGACGAGGACGCGGCGCAGAACTTTGTGTGCGGACCAGTCGTGGTGCCGCTGGGTGCGACGACGGACCGCGCGGTGGTCCTCACGCTCGCGCTCGAGAATTGAGCGGGGCTGGAAGTGTGATCTAACAGTCTGAATTGACAGCGACCACCTCGTGTCCATCGCAGTCGTTGTGCACGTTTGGCAATTTGATCAAATCGTACCAGGTATACTTTACGAGTGTGAGATTGCGTCAGTCGGAACCAGAGCCCAACGCTGCGCTAGAGATGTTAGGCATGACGGTCCCTGAAACCTAAAAACCGGGCGAGCGACACCATGACCATCGTAACGAACTCGACAGCCCAACGGCCGCACTTTCACGCCCACCGTGAGCAGCTGCACGTTATTCATATGTACTCGCATAGCCGTGCCACCAGCGTGCCGCGTCACTCAGACTCGCCCAGCTCTGCCGACAAATTTCTACCGAGCCGGATTCCAATTATGTCCCGAGTCCGTGTCCGTGTGTCGCTTCTCTGTCACTCCCGCGTGCCGGGGGTGTTTTGCTGAACGGGGATGCGCAATGGATAATGTGGCTGCAAATCTCGCGCCCACTTCATCCACAAACTGTGGGCCACAATGGGCCACAATGTTACATTGAGGCCCACAACACGCATACATTGACAGTGAATGTACACGAGTGGGCGGGTTGTTGGGTTCCTCCTCCCGTGGCCACCAACCGTGGAGGCGGCACACGACTCCTGGACTCCTCGGGCCGCGAGGAGCTTCTGGTGCCGGCTCATTTCGACTTTTCCACGCTCCCAGCCGAACAAGTTCCTGCCTCCTCGTTGCCAATGCGTCTCGCCGACGATCCGACCGCCAACATGCCCGCGATCTGGCAGTCCACGTGGGACGACCCTTTCCGCGTCAACACCATCGACTTTGAGTTCCGCAAGTGCAAAAGCGCCTCCGCCGCCACCGTGCTCTTGCCCCCACGGGAGTCGGACGAGGACGTGCAGAATGACGAAAACGGCTGGCCCCTGTCCTACGTCGTCGTCCCGAACGCCAAGACCGTCGTGCGCTTCACCAAGGTCGACGCCAAGTTTGCCGACGGCGGCAACGTCACGGTCGCGCCGTGCGACATGACCCGCCCGATGGCCATGGCGCCATGGGATGCGCCGGCAGTGGTGCCGAAAGTCGGGGACGTCGCGATTGTCGAGGGCCAGTGCGTGATGTTGACCACACGGTTGACGCGCACTGACGATGACTGTCGCGACGTCCACGCCGAGGTGGAAGTGTCGCTCATCGGCGACTTTTGCGGCCGCTGGCCCACAGCCGACGCGTGCAAGAGCGGCTTCAACGCGAACGCGACTCGGCCGCCTCTCGGAAGCGCAGCGACCGCGAGGACCACACCGCCTCCCGCGTCGAATGCGTCGGTGCCAGCGCCAGTGCCAGCGTCGGCGACGCCCCAGCCCAGCGTGACGGCCAATTCCGCTGCGTCAACCTCGTCTCGCCGCGCGGCGCTCACAGCGCTCGCGGGGATCGCGCTGTCGACGGTTGTCATGGCCGCAGCCGTCTAGAAAGTCACAGTTACAGTATGCAAATATGATCCGTTTTGTGATCCTCATGGCGCTGGGCGACGTACACGAGGGCGGGAGCCAGGATTTACGCGAGGGGGAGTCGGTAGGGCGGTGGGGAGTCACGTTCTGACGGGCTACCTACAGTGTAGTATTCAGCTCAGGACGTGTACGGGCCGTGAGACAGGACAACGAGCCACGGTCTCACCCAGACGCTCAAACAGTCTCCATCGACTAAGCGTCCGATACGACGGGGGATGCCGCTCAGCGCCGCCGCTGATCACAAAGTGAGCGCGACGCATTCCCAGATTCCCACAGTCGGCACGCTCAGCGTCAGAATATGTGACGTGTGAGCAGCGCAACGGGCGACCATCACTCTTCCTGTCCACCGCAGGAAGAAACCGACTAATTTCAGTATGCGAAGTCACCGAATACCTCTAAAATAGAATATTCCAAGTTTCACGCATGCACATTTCGTTGTGCTGTGGACCAACTGGAACCTCTGAAAAGCAATCAGGCGGCCACGACGAGCAGCTCACCAGCTGGCCGGACAATGGGTGTGTGTGTCACACGCGGAGGTCTCATCTCGCGGTTGCCCCCTCCAAAACCCGGGAGAGCGAACGCTCGCTCAAGCGAATAATACTAACAAACAGAGACGGACGGAGCGCGCGCCATCTCCACGAGAAGAGCGCGCAGGGTACGCGAGGAACGATGCTGTCGGCCACGACGGTGTACCTCGTGATGCTCGCGACGCTCGCGGCCGTGATGGCGTTCGCGCTGCTCGTGAGCCGCAAGCTCGAGATCGACTCGCGCGTAAAGTTCCTGAGCGCCAAGAACTCGCAGACCGCGCTGCGGCTCGGGTGGAGCCTCTTCTCGGCCGCCACGGGCTGCTGGACGCTGTTCTCGTTCCCGGAGATCGGCGTGCTCGCCGGCGCGTGGGGCGTCATCGGGTACACGCTCGCGAGCCTGCTCGGGCTCGTCGCGCTCTCGCTCGCGGGCCCGTACTGCCGCGCGATGCTGGGCGAGGGGCTCACGTTCGCCGACTTTATGCACCGTCGCTACGGCCGCGTCATGCAGGTGTACGTCGCGTGCGTTGCGATCTTCTTCCAGTTTATCTCGCTCGCGTCCGAGCTCACGTGCGTCGGCGACCTCGCGCAGCTGCTCGCGCCGACCGCCGGGCCCGTGGTCCCGATCGTCGGCGTCGCGGCAGTGACCAACATCTACCTGCTCACGGGCGGGCTGCGCGCGACCCTGACAACCAACGTGCTCCAGGGTATGACCGTGGTCACGCTCGTCGTGGTCGTGTGCGTGGCCATCTTCATCCACGTCGACGTGCCCGACGGCGCGTGGACCGAGACGCAGATCGCGGCGTTCACGTCCTCGGGCTTTGAGGTGCTCGTGACGCTGTGCATCGCGATCACGGCCTCGAACCTCTTCCAGACGGGCTACTGGCAGCGCGTGTTCGCGGCCAACGACGACAAGGCGCTCAAGCTCGGCTGCTGGTACGCGGCGTTCATCACGATCCCGTTCACGGTCTTTCTCGCGTTCGCCGGGATGATCTCGTTCCTCGCGTACCCGGAGGGCGTCTACCTCTTCTCGATCCTTGTGGACATGGGCTCGTTCTGGCAGGTGCTCATTGCCATGGTCATCGCGTCGCTCGCGAGCGCTGTGAGCAACTCGCTCCAGATCGGCATCGTCGCCGAGCTGCTCACCAACTTCCCGTCCGTCTCGCTCTTCTACGCGCGCGCCATTTGCGGTGCGTTGGCCCCGTCTTACCTCTCTTCTTGCCGTGTCGTATTCTCATGCTCACCCACTCATGTCCATCCCACAGCCACGCTGAGTCTGCCCGCGGTGGGCGTCGCGCTCAAGCACTACAACATCCTGGACCTCTTCCTCGTCGCCGACCTGCTCTGCACGGCGACCGTCGGCCCCATGCTGCTTGCCGTGTGGCCGCGCGCGCACTCCAAGGGCGCGATCGCGGGCTGCGCCGCCGGGCTCGTGGTCATCTTCCTCTGCGGTTGCGGTGTGCAGCGCTCGTTCGTCGGCGGCTTCGAGTGGTTCTTGCTGCCCGAGGGGCTCTACTCGACCAACAGCATGATCACGTTCGTTCTGGCGCTGTTCGTGCCCACGATCGTGACCATCACGGTCTCGCTGGCGCTGCCGCCGCAGGAGCTGCCGCCCATGCCGTCGCTCGTGCCCACGCTGGATCCGGACGCCGATGAAGGTGACGGCGCTGTGGTCACCGCCTCGGCGCCCAGCGATCCGGGCACGCCGCCTCCGCTCGCGTCTAGCTCCGTCGTCGGGTACGCGGCGATGCAGACGCCGTCGCTGCCCCCGTCCGTGTCGATCGCGCCGAGCGCGCCCTCGCTCGCGCTCCTCTCGCGGACAGCAGACGACTACGCATGAGCGCGAGTGTTCAGTCCTCTAACATATTTGGTGTAATCCATCCGCGTCCACGCTGGCGTCCGGTGTCGACGACGCTCTCCTCGGAGGAATCCTCCTCAGGAGCAAGAGCTCCTCTTGCTCCTCCTCCTTCTAGAACAGCCCCATATCACGCCCAGTTGTGCCCGGCACCACGTGGAGGCATCGCCAGGCCTCTACCGACAGCACACTACTGTAGCAGGAGGAGCCCATCGTGGTTCGCCCTGGATTGTCGTCTCCAGGTCAAAGGACGACTCCAGGGCTCATACAGTACTGTACTGTACTGGGCTAGGATATACTAGTACCGACTGTACACGACCAGACAAGAGCAGCATCGCCATTCGCAGACATCAGCGTCGGCGTCAGGGGATGCGCTGCTCGGTGTCACGGTCCGCTCCGGGTTGAGTGAGCTTGCGCTTGTGGCCCGCGGTGCCGACAGGATGGGACGCGCGCTGAACACACGTCCACAGCCCGAGCGCAACGAGTACAAACCCACGAGTAACGGAACGGATCGGCTCGCTGGAGATCCGGACGCCGCGGACGAACAGTTCAGGTCGCAGGAGCTTGCGGGGGATGCTGCATTTGCCTTGACCCAGATCTTCCCTCCATGACACCTGGAGGAACCGGGGGACACGACCAAACCTGCGATCGCATGCGATGATGAGCAAGCACGGATATCAAGTCTCAGGTTTCCTAGGCGCGTTTCGTGTCTCGTCCTGAGACTCTCCGAGACGCCTGGCGCCTGGCGTCTCTGCCAGAGAGATCGAAAGATCGATAGAGCACGCGAGAAATCCAGCGGCACGCGCTCGGTCGGCGCGCATGGCTGTGCACTCTGCTCAGGTTGAAGTGCCTACAGCCCTTAGTGCTTCCCGTCGAAAACAAGTTTTTTAGGGCTCATAATCAGGTTTTGGGCCTTCCAAATCGTTCCCCCTTGGTGGGCCAGAAGCTCGAGTGCTTTTCGCAAACAGAGGTTTACGTCTCGGGAGATTTGTTTTGGTTGACACGGGCGTCTGATCCAGGCGGCCATCAGCATTCGGTGGACCGTCCATGGGAGGCGCGCATCCCCCCTTCGCCACGTGCCAACTTGGTGGTGGCTCTGGCCAAACCAAGAGCCACAGCCCGTTCTTCCCGCGCTCCGCTGGACGCATCTCACACGCTTGGGGGGAAGAGAGTCTCGCGGGCGTCAACGAGACGAGACCCGTGCGGGAAGAGATTGTCGCGTCGTCGCGCCGTAATCGGAGAAGCGAAGAACGGAGACCAACGCCGATTTGCCAGCGGCGAGATGAGCGTGTTGCTATTAGTGGGTGCCCGCCCCACGAAAGCATCCGGGTCGTGCGTGACACTCGCCCAGAAAAGCTGAGCTGCCGGAAATCCATACGGTCGATCGAGGAGGATGCTCCCTAAGGACGTCATCTCCAGCGTGGCCGGTATGCGTGTGGATTCCCTCACCTCGTTGCGCCTTCCAGTGGGGGGCCCCTAGGGAAGCCTATGAGGGGGTCGTCGACGGCGCTTGGAAAGCTCGCCTCAGATGACTGCTCACTTTCCAACTCGCCTCTTTCCGAGCAAGTACAAGTACCAAGCCCCCTCCCAAGTCCCCATGAAGCTCTCGCAGGTTCTCGCGTTCACGGCCGCCACGGGCGTTGCCGTTGCCCAGGCCCAGATCACGCCGATGATCGTCGGCGGCTCGGAGGTGCCCAAGGGCGAGAAGACCTGGATGGTCGGTCTCCGCGACGACATCAACCTCCAGAGCCGCTGCGGCGGCATGCTCATCACGCCCACCAAGGTGCTCTCGGCGGGCCACTGCCCGACCTTCGGCTACGCCGCGGTCGGCACGCACTTCAAGGTCAACGGCACGGACGGTGAGCAGGTCAAGATCGTGAGCGAGGTGCTCCACCCCAAGTACAACGAGCCGGACGACAACGCCGCGTCGTGGGATTACAAGATCATCACGCTCGAGAAGCCGTCCAAGTTCAAGCCGGTCAAGATCATCATCGACAACCCGACGCGCAAGCCGATCGTGGGCAAGTACGCCACCTCCATCGGCTGGGGCAACACCCGCGAGGAGCAGAACGGCACGCACGACTCGGCCTCCAACAAGCTGCTCCGCGTGGACCTCCAGCTCAAGACCATGAAGCAGTGCGCGGACCTCGGCATGAAGCCGCTGGACGACAGCATGGTCTGCGCCGGCGGTGTTGAGGGCGAGGACACGTGCAACGGCGACTCGGGCGGCCCGCTCTTCCTCGAGACCTCGCGCGGCGACGGTATCATCGGCATCGTCAGCTGGGGCAACGGCTGTGCCCGCAAGGACCAGCCTGGCGTGTACTCGCGCGTGTCGACTGTGATCAGCTGGATCAAGCAGAACGCGCCGGGTGCCAAGTTCATCTCGTACCCGGACTACTAAGCGGAGTAGCCTCGTGGGACGCCAATGAGCAGCTCGAGCCTCCACCGAGAGGCCCAATTCTATCATAACCTAAATCCAATTTTGCTGAGTGGAGACAACCATTTGATGCAATAACTTTATTATCAGGGCGCTTGTCGTTGCCTTCGGCAGCCTCTAAAGAACGGATGTCATCACAACGGTTGCCATGGCCACCCCAACAGAAGCTAGAAGCGTCGAGCGCCTTGACGGGCCGTGAGCGGCCGACTTGACCGGCGCGCTGGACGGCGGAGCGCCAGTGGGTGATGGCGGCTGCGTTGTCGTCTCGGAAGACGCGGACGACGGCGCCGGCGTCGCTGCGGTCACTTGGCCCACGAACGGTGGGTTGGTCACATCGGAGCTGCCTTTGCAAACGTCGGCGCTGGGCGAGCGCTCGCAAAAGTCGCTAAGGAGCGAGACCGTGGCGTCGAAGTTTGCCTCGACGCAGTCGCCGTTGGCGTGGCCCATGCGCGCGGTGAGTTGCACGCACTGGCCGTCCAAGACCACGAGCTCGCCCACTTTCGGCACGAGCGTGGGGGCGTCCCACGCGGGCATCTTGGGCCGGCGGGACAGATCGCACGCCTCGAGCGTGACGTTGCCGCCACCGGCAAACTTGTCATCGATTTGCGTAAAGTTGACGACGATCTTGGCGCCTGGGATCACGGTGCGCGCCACGGGCCAATTGTTGGCGTCCTTCTCCGCGTTCGACGGCGGCGGTGGGAGTAGCACGACGGCGCTCGTCGCGTGGTCGCACTCGCGGAACCAGAAGCTAATGAACATGCACTCGCGCGAGATGGACCACGTCATGGACCACATCGCCGGGCGGTTGGCCCACGGGTCGTCGGTCGGCGAGGCAAGACGCATGGCGCAGTGGAGGCTTGCGTGGAAGAGGTCGAATTCGAAAATGAACCGGGTCGCATGTGCGCCCAGGCTCGAGTCTCACCGAAGAGATCGGAAGAGGAGACTGTGGATGGACACCTGCGCTGCACCCATTGCTTGTTGATCCCCAGCCACGCGAACCCACGTCCTCCGCTCGGAAGTGGGTGCAGTGGATTCGAAGACTTCGCCAGTGTACCCATAAAGCATCCCCGTTCAACGAAAACCATCCATTCGACTCCAAACATGGTTTTTCGATCGAGTAAATCGCTGTCTAGACAAGTGAACATATCGCTCAACACAGGTAATGGGCACTTCAATAGGAGACCGTCAACTTCAACCTAACGGGATCTTCTCCCGACTCGATGTGCGGAGCTTTCTGGTCGTTCTCTTTTCGGTTGCGCGCGCTCTCCCTGTCGCTGGTCGTCCCCCTCTTCGCTTGGTTATCTCCTCGCCTGTCAGTTGCTTTCTCTTCCCCAGACAACGCCCACCACGCCATGCCCCGCCAAGACAGACAGCAGGCGGCCGACCCGCGCCTGGACGACGTGCTGCTGCGCCACGTGCGGCTCGTGAAGCCGCACCTCGCGCCGCGCGGCTTCAAGCTCGACAAGT
>JAMFLL010001054.1:10614-20897 GCA_027475725.1 Pythium rhizo-oryzae | reverse complement strand
CTTGACTGGGAGCTGACGATTACTTCTGTGTTGTGGCGTAGTGACCTCGCCGACAACAAGCTCCTGCAGTTCCCCAAGATTGTGTTCGACATGTCCAAGCTCAACACCCTCAAGCTCGACCAAAACCCAGATATGGCGACGGTGATCTTCTCGACGGCCCAGTACGAGCAGCTTAATAAGCTCGAGGAGTTCTCAGTCGACAACGACGCCATGGACAACTCGAGCTGTAAAGCCGACCAGGTTAAGCGCTTCCGCGGGCAGAGCGGCTCGGTGTGTGTTGTGAGTGAAGCAGAACTCGCGGTGTACGTCCCGAAGATTCGCGGCAAAGGAGTGGCGGTGCCGACCAGTGGACCGACCGCGTCCCCCGGAGGAAGCGGTGGATCGAATCAAGAAGCGACTCCTTCCGACGGAGGCATGTCGGGCGCTGTGCTGACCGTGATCATTGTCGGCGTCGGGTTGGTCTGCGTTGGCGCGGGAGTTGCAGCCTTCTTCTACTTCCGGAAGAGGAAGCAAAAGCAGCTCGAGCCGCTTATGGTAGACGACACCAATCGACGCTTCCGACTGGCGCGGATGAATGACCCGTCGGTGGGTACCTCTGGTGTGTCTGCGAGTACTGGTAGTGCTCCGTCGAAGAAGGCTCGACACGCTCTGCTACTGTCTGATGGATCAGTGCTCAGCAGCGGCCAGTCGCTATGGGACGACGACGAGATGCTCTCTCGACAACTGCAGCTCGAGGATATCGAGGACCTGCGCGTTATCGGCAGCGGTGGCTTTGCGATCGTCTGGCTCGTGCGATACCTACCTCAAAACCGACTTCTCGCGTCCAAACGTCTCATCAAAGACCAAGTCACGCGACAGAAAACCATGGACTTTGTCATGGAGATCAAGCTCAACATGCAGCTCGAGCACCCCAACATCGTGCAGCTCGTCGGTGTCGCGTGGACCATCGAGACGGACTTGCAGGCGCTTCTCGAGTATATGCCCAATGGTGATCTCCGCGCGCATCTTGAGACCACGACGATTTCGCCGTGGGACGCGCACAAACTGCAGCTCGCGATCGACATCATTGAGGCGCTCGTGTACGTCCACTCGTTCTCGCCGCCGCTCGTGCACCGCGACCTCAAGTCGCGGAACGTGCTGCTCGCGGACGATATGAAGGCCAAGCTGTGCGACTTTGGCGTGTCACGGTTCGCGTCGATGAACAACACGATGACGACGGCGGTGGGCACGGGCAAGTGGCTGGCGCCCGAGGTCGTGGCTGGCAGCAAGAGCTACGACCAGTCGTGCGACGTGTATGCCTTCGGCGTGGTCATGACGGAGCTGGACACGCATCGTTTGCCGTACGACGATGTCGTGGGCACGCAGGGAGCTCGTTTGCCCGAGGTCGCCGTGCTGCAGATGGTCTCCAGTGGCCAGTTGCGGCCGACACTGAGGACTTCGTGCCCCGACGAGATCCGCGACATCACGCTGAAGTGTCTGGCGTTTACGCCAGCGGATCGGCCGACCGCCATGGAAGTCGCATACGCACTGCGGCAGGCGCGACGCGTGTTCAGCGCGCTGGTGTAACCTCATTGAGCAAACTACTATTTAATCGTCACGATAACATAGAGACATTAGAGCCGCCTAGAACTGTAAATACGTCTTGTTGGTCGCGGCGACCTCGGCGCGGATCACGGCCGCGAGCGCCTCGAAGAGCCAGCGGTTCGCGTAGCTCAGGTCGTCGCCGGCGAGCGAGCCGCCCACGGACTGCACGTAGTCGGTACACGAGAGGTCGACGTCCTCCTTGCTCTTGCCGTCGAGCAGCTCCCAGCGGAGCCAGACCGAGTCGGACGTCCAGCAGTCCGTCTCCGCGTCGGTCACGCGCTGCACGTCCGGGCACGCGATCGAGCGGAGGCAGAGCAGGAAACCGCGCTCGAGTTCGACGCGGAAGAGCAGGTAGAGCACGTGGACGTTGAGGTGGTCGCCGTCATACCGCTCGTCGTACCGCACGATCCACATCGTGGGTGTCACGCGCTGGAGCACCTCGACGCTCGCGAGCGCGTTACCGCCGAGCACGATGCGCCGGTAGGTATCCGTATTGGTGTATACATCCCAGTGGTGTTGGATGTGGTGCCGTAGGTCGCTCGCGCGGAACGTCTTGTGGAAACAGAACTGGATCGACGCGCGCGCGCGGTCGAGTCGGCGCTGGTCGTGCCAGCCCAGGATGCTCATGCCCGAGCTCGTGGTGTCGCGACTCCACACGAACGCGTTCATCTCGCGCACGGCTGCGTCCACCTCGACCAGGCACTGCGCGAGCGTCCAGGGCGTAAAATACGCGAGGCTCAGCGCGCGCCACCGCGTGAGGTTCCACTCCCAGTCATTCGTGCGCGCCGCCTGCTGCTCCGTGAGCAGCGCGTGCGTGCTCGATGCCCACAGCTCGTGCTCGCGCAGCAGCCCGCGCAGCGTCGCGCCGTCGCGCACGAGCTGTTCGCGCTCACGCGAGAGCTGCACCGACTTGCGTAGGAACGCGCGCATGCGCTTGGCGTCGTCGTCCAGGAAGTCGTCCCACGCCGCGTCCTCCGTGCCCAGCGTCGCGACCGCGGCTGCCACGGCCTCGAGCACCGCGACCTGCTCGCCCATGCGCTGAAGCTTGGTCTGCATCACACACACACACACACACACAAAAGCGTTCATTGCAAGTCAAGAGACGGAGAGGGGGGAGGGCGCCGTTCGTACCTTTTGCTCGAGCCGCGCGCGGCGCTTGCGCTCGCGCTCGCGCTGCTGCTTGGCGCCGACGCGGTCGACGCTGGCGGCGGGCACGACGAGCGCGCGTGGCTCCTCGTCGCTCTCCGCCGGCTCCGTGATGTCCGAACCCGCGGAGCTCGCCGGCGACGCGGACACAGCCGCACGCAGCGCAGACGCCTGTGGCGCGGACGACGCGGCTGCTGCGTGCGCGTGGGCGTCGTGGCGGACGCTCGCGCGTGGCGCCGCCATCGTGCCCCCGAACACTTTGACGGGACGGACGATTTTGATGGAGCCGAGGAGATGAGCCCGACTACTCAAACCTCTTATAACCTATACAAACCTGAGTTATGCGGCGCCAGTACTGATAGTGTCCGCTAACCAATAACCTGAATAAAAGCAATACCGCTAGAAAACGATAAGCGGAGCCCAGATGCGCTGACGCTCTCATGACTACATTAGTAATTCCGGAAGAAGAACGGTCTGGTTTCGCAGAGAGAGAGCTCCAGCTCGTACGTCAGAAGGCTACACTCGAACGCGAGCTGCTCCACCGTCTCGAGGAAGCATCAGTTGGTGCGCCACAATGCACAGCCAAGTTAGAAGACGCTGCAATTCGGTGCACTGAGATCTCAGTTCCACTCTGAACTGTTCTGACCCTTGATCCTGGAAAAACGCTCGAGTAGGTACAGTACTTCGGTCCAGATAAACACCAGGGTGTTCGACGGCGTAATGACGGCATTACGTCCTCCATTCCTCAGAGTCGGTCTGACCAAAATCAAAGCGGAGTGGTTTGCGTACTGTATTACTAGCTTTCGGTCTCATAGGGGCGCGACGTCGTAAAAGCCGTGCTTCCGCGCGAATGTGCGCAGGTCGAACGCCACGTTGACTGCCGATGGGCGCTCGGCCGGGTCAAAGCTCAGGCACCGCAGTGCGAGCTCGAGGATGTCACGCGGACACAGTGGCGAGAACGTTGGTTTGAGCTGGTTTGCCGCAACTCGCTGGAGCAGCGCGATCTCGGGCAGCCGCCCGCCATGGTCGCCCACGACGTCGTCGTACGGCAGCCGATGCGTGTCGAGCTCCGAGAGCAGCACGCCGAACGCGTAGATGTCGCACGATTCGTCGTAGCTCTTGCTGCCGGCCACGACCTCTGGCGCGAGCCACTTGCCAGTGCCGACGTTTGTGGTCATTGTGCCTTGCTCGGACGCGAACCGGGAGACGCCAAAGTCGCTCAGCTTGGCTTTCATGTCCGAGCTTAGCAGCACGTTCCGGGATTTGAGGTCCCGGTGCACGAGCGGTGGCAAGAACGAGTGTACATAGACGAGCGCCTCGCTGATGCTCAGTGCGAGCTGCCACTTGTCGTGGACCCATGAGAGCACCACGGGCGACGAGCCGTCCTCGGCTTCAGGGTCGTCCTTGGTGCTGCCGATCGTCAACTTCCTGCCCGTCGTCCCATCAGGGGTGGTCTGTTCGAGGTACGTGCGCAGGTCGCCGTTGGGCATGTACTCGAAGAGCGCCTGCAGGTCCGACTCGACCGTCCAGGCTACGCCGACGAACTCGACAATGCTCGGGTGATGCAGCTGTGCGACGAGCTTGATCTCCGCGACAAATTCGAATGTCTTCTGACGCGTGAGCTGGTCCCGCACGAGGCGCTTGGACGCGAGTTGCCGCGTCTGACGGTAGTTGACGAGCCACACGACGCCGTGGCCGCCGCTGCCGATCAGTCGGACGTCTTCGATGTCTTCGTACTTGAGGAGGTACGCGTTGAGCTCACCGTCGTCCCATATTGAGATCCCGGAGAGGTTTCTGCGCTCCAATGGCCGCGAGATCACGATCGTTCGTGTCATCGGCGAGCCGCGGCCGCCTCGCGCCGTGCCGGTGCTCCCGTTCGAGCTGATGCCGCCACTGGACGAGCTGTGGTGACTCAGAATGATCTCGTCCGAGCTGTTTGTGTGGTGAAGTAGACCCATCGTTTCCGCTGGAGAGCTCGCAACCGAGTGGGTTGTGCTCGTCGTGGTTGAGTGGTCCGGCGTGGACTTGGTGACCGCTCGGCTCAGTTGGTGACCACTGCTCCCACAGGCAACGAAATCACCACCACTTGAATCACTTCCCTCCGACTCGTGCTTCGCGAACTCTGCTGCCATTCCGCTGGAGATGGAGGTCGCTTTCTTTGCTTTGCCAATCCCGCGCCATTTCCGCCACACGAGAGAGGCGACCAGCAACACAGCGAACACACCACCGGCGATCGCCACGATCAGCACGGTCTTGCTCCCATTGTCATCGTTGCTGGACCCCTCGCTTGGACGAAGTTTAGTGATGTCTGCCGCCACGCACACAGTGATCGTGCCGCTCGAAAGCGTTTTTGCTTCGCCTGTTGAGCAGTCCACGGACTGTTCAAAAGCATCAATTTCCAGTGTCGACAGCTGCGACAGGAACGCGAACTGCTCCGGCGTGAATGCGCCGATGGCCAATGGATTCCGTGTCATTCGAAGCGTCTTCAATGCTGATAGCCCGTAGACGCTGCTTGGGACGGCGTCCAGGAAATTGTCTTGCAGGTTGCTGCGACCATTTTAGTCCATGTTAGGAACAGAGACGCTCTCGCAAGGAATAATAACGAGAACACACGTACAGCGTCTCGAGATTCCGAAACCCAGCCGCGTCGAAGGTCGTGAGATTATTTCTCGACAGGTCCAATGTCTTGAGCGCCGGAACACTGGCGGTCGACGGTATGCTTGTTAGAAAGTTCATAGACATGTTCCTGCGACGTTGTCAAAGACAGAGAAGCATAAGTCAATTGCGTCGATTCGTCGCGGAGGCAGGAGAAGAACAGGGGAGGACTCACAGGGACTCCAACGACGTGAATCGAGAGAGCTCGCTCGGTACGCTTCTCAGTAGACAGTTCACCAGCCGCAGCTGTCGTGTTCTGTTCGGGAGGAGCCGGACGAAGCCAGGCGTTGTGTCGCCGACGTTGAGGTGCGCAAGCGAGACGGTCGTCACGTTGGTCGCGCTCGCGAACGCGTCGCTGGCGAGCGAGATGTTGGCCACTTTGCCCTTCACGCCAACCTCGCTGCTGTACCCACCGGCGATGTTTCTTTGAAAACGGGCGATTCACACGATATCGTCAGAAGTGAGACTCTTCACGCGTCAACCCGTTACGATGGACGTACATGGAGAGGATTTTGTTCGGCAGCTTGAGCGCGCCAATGGCGACGACAAAGTCGTTGCGCATGTGCGGCACCGTGGCGTTGCGCCGCGGTAGCGCGTCCACTTGGCGCTGCCACCACACCGTGGCATTCGTACGCGCCTGGCGCTCCGGGTCGCTCTGCCACTCGCCGAACGGCACCAAGAACGCAAACTCGGTGGCGTTCGCGGTCGACGCCGAGAAGCACGCGGCGCGGCAGCCGTAGTCGCCGATGGGGCACGTGCCCAGCGGCTCGATGCCCGCGCAGGCCGCGTCCGAGCCGCTCGTGTCCACCAGCACGCACGATACTGAGGAAGTGCAGAGCCGCGAGCAGTCGGTGGTCAGCGTCTTGGTGACGCAGGCGTTGCTGTCGGAACCGTCGTCGGCGCTGGACCCGGACGCCGCCAGCGCCAGCATTCTGGGTGGCGTTCTCATGGCGGGGAAGCGCAGAAGTGGCCCGCGGCGGCGGAAGGAACGTGCGCTTTCGCGCGCCGGTCGGTTTAGCTGAGCGAAGCGTGAGTGTACAGTAAAAGAGTTCGACAGTAGCGTGGTCGTCGCGTCCCTGCTGTGGCAGGTGAGCTGCTGGGTGTGGTACCTCTAATAATGAATTCTTAGGTGAGACGCAGAGACAGTCACAGGTAGCTGCTGTTGATACGGCGTCATTAAGACCTGTAAGATATGATATACCTATCCGCGTTGCAGGGTACAACTAATCATGGATTACGGGTTTTTGTAATAGCCAGGTCGTCGGCGCGGGTGTAATGTTGATTCGAAGTATCTATTTGCACGGGTTTCACTTTAAAAGGCATCCCGAGTGGTGAGCTGATCGACAAGTCCCGTGAGGATCAGATCCCAACGGCCGAAACGCCATGTTTCACGCCAACAGTCGGCGAACTGACAGACTCTGGACTTGCAGCAGCCTTGGTACCTGGTAGCGCGTCCAGTGCGCTTCCCCGTTCTACAGACTTTGGTGGAGAACCGACGTGTGCAGGAATCTCTGGACAATCCTCAATACTCGATACTGGTCAACCAACCATCTGCGCTGCCGGCTGTGAGCGAGCGCAACGTTACTGTACTCGCCGTAATTCAGTTCAACGACACACCCGTTCGCGTGTTGAAGACGTGTTTGTCGACGATTCACCGGTGGGGGTTTTTACATGGTACGTGGTTGGCTGGTAATCGGTACGCTCTCTGCGCAAAAGCGTCTACTCGAACATCCTAGGATCTGCAGCAGCCCGACTCGACATCGAGACCGACCGCGTGCAACCGGCATGGCTCCATGGCTATTACCTGACAGGGCAACATGATGCTTGTGCGCCGCGTATACAAACACCATGGATGCAATCAAGTGGCGCTGCCTCCCAGCGAGCCTTGCTCCTTGTCAGGCGTTGCCACGTTTTGGAGGCAAAGCTGAGGATGGGGGGCAGAACCGAACCACTCCGCCCTGAGTAGCTAACTGCGAGACGACGGGTCCCCGATGATGCCTCCCCACACCGTGAGTACCGCCCGCCTGCGTGCTGTGGAGGTGCATGCACGAGCCCACCACCCAAACCCAGCTTGGAAGAGACGTTAAATGTCACTCACCCAACACGCCACTTCCACGAGGCACGCGAACGCGCGGGAGCATACCGTCCGAACGGTCCTCTGCGGGGCACTCCGACCCGCGCGGTGGTGGGCGCGCGAGACGATTGACCAGTAAACCCGCCACTCGCTGGTTCTTGGGGCTAGCCGTTCTTGGAACAAAACATGGCACACTTGAACCCAAGTGCTTCGTCGAGTGTACCCATGATATGTCACTGCGTTATATAGCATTTCACTATGCTATCACTAAAGCGGGGGTTTGGGTGGCAGCGGAGACCGTCGCCAGGCGTAATCCCACGTTCTCCGCCCATCTATGCATCCCACTCCGTGACTCACGACGCCGCGACGACGACGGACTCGACGGGACCGCGTGCGCGCGTCCCCCACGGCCGCCTGCTCCCTCCGGTCTCCTCCGCAGCCCCGCGCCACCCGCCGCCGCCGCAGCATGCGCCGGCGATCTCCTGCCTCCTCCTCGCAGCGCGTCTCGCTGGTCGCGGTGCTCGCACTCGTGGAGCTGCTCGCGTCAGGCACTGCGATCAATGCTCTCGAGACGGCCAACACCACGGCGCTGGCGCCGGCGTCGTGCACGCTTGACAGGCAGCTCATGGCCGGCGCCGCGAGCTGCGCGCCGTGCAATCCCGAGCGCACGGCCGCGTGCGTCGCGCTGACCGCCGCCTCGAGCGTGAGCGTGTGCGCGCCCGGGAACGCGTCGTCGTCCACGGACGGCTGCCCGCTGCTCCAGTCCGCCACGGACGGCTGTCTGTACCAGTGTCTCCAGTGGGCGGATACCGCGCACCCCGACGCGTTCACGTTCTTTGTCGCGCCCGCGGCGAGCGCGAACGCGAGCGACTGGGCGCGCGGCCGGCTCTGGCAGAACCAGCGCTTCGTGCGCGCGATCGGTGCCGTCGACGTGCCCGAACGCGTCAAATATGTGTACGTTATGGCAGCTCTTCTGGCCCGTGGCGTCAGTGTGTACTGATGATTGTGGTGGATGCATACAGATCTTTTATCGGCGGCCTGTCGGCGGAGGGCGCAGTGACGGGCGGCGAGGTGCTCGACGCGCGCGTCGCGCTCACGCTCTCTGGCGCCGGCCTCGAGAACCTGACGCTCGCGAACCTTCGCATGACCATGGACCTCGCCCCATCGGTGCGCGTGGCGCAGTCGCCGGCGCGTCTCCAGGCGCTGAGCCTGCTCAACTGCCAGCTCTCGACGCTACCCGTGGACACGACAACACTGACGGCGCTGACGGCAATGTACGCGCGCTTCCTCTGGGCGATGTTACTGTAGGGCTGGTGTCTGACACGGGCTATTCTATACTCCAGGGACGTGTCTCGGAATCAGTTCGTGTCGTTCTCCAAGACCCACAGCATGGAATCGCTCCAGTTCCTGTGCGTTACTCCATTTTATCTCGAGCTCTAAGGGGTTAAAGGCTGACATTAGTGTTGTCTATGTGGTCTAGTAACCTCTCGCGCAACAACCTCACGTCATTTGAGGCCACTTACCCAGCTCTTCAGACGCTGTACGTGGTTGGGGAGCCAATATTTGCTCTGTGATCAGTGGGAACTTACCAGGCGTGTACGTATGGGCTACTCCAGGGACCTCAGCCAGAACCAGCTCACGCAAATTCCGTCGAATGTCTTCCTGTTCCCAAAGCTCAAGTCACTGTGCGTCGCCTTCAGCACCACACTCTCACTGCCTTCATCGTGTAGCTGATGTGATGTGTGTTGTCGTGTGCCAGTGACGTATCAACAAACCCGCTTGTGAGCCCGACGTTCACGCAGGCGCAATTCTGGTTCCTCAACAACCTCACCTCGCTCTCCATCAGCGGATTCAGTGAGAAGCTTGTCTGTAAGCCTGAGAACCAGCAGCTCTTGCGTGCTCATGCCGTGTGCGTGATGGAGTCGGATGGCTATATCGTGCTCCAGAAGTCGTCGCTGACGTGGTACATCGTGCTCCCAATCGTCGCGACAGTAGTCGTGTCGATCGCCGCGTTTTCGTTGTGGTATCACAAGCGGAAAAAGCATCACGCCAAGCGGAACGGCGTCCTCCGCGTGTCGACCAAGAATACGACGGGATCGCGCTCCCACGCGAGTGACGACGGCGACGACTTTCGCCGCATGCGTGAAGCCAACGGTGACCACGCCAACACGGCTGGGAAGAAAGGAATCCACTCTAGTGGCTCACTGTGGTCCGACGAGGACCTGCTCGCGTGTCAGCTTCGCTATGAAGACATTGAAGACGTGCGGCAGATCGGCGTTGGCGCGTTTGCGGTCGTGTGGCTCGTTACGTACCGACAGTCGCGCCAGTTGGCCTCCAAGCGTCTCGTGCGCGACACGATCAACCGAAAGAAGACGCAGGATTTCGTCGCAGAGATCAAACTGAACGCGCAGCTGGAGCACCCGTCGATTGTAGAGTTTGTCGGCGCCGCGTGGACCGTCGAGAGCGACCTCCAGGCGCTGTTTGAGTACATGGCGAACGGCGACCTGCGTGGCTTCCTCGACGCTTCGCGCCGAGACGCTGCGCAGACTGAGTGGACGTCCCAGAAAGTGCAGATCGCGATTGAGATCACCGAAGCTCTTGTGTATGTGCACTCGTTTACGCCACCGCTCGTCCATCGCGACCTCAAGTCCAAGAACGTACTGCTGAACGCCGAGATGAAGGCCAAGCTGAGCGACTTTGGCGTCTCGCGGTTCGCGTCCGAGAACGCGACGATGACTGCCGGTGTGGGCACGGGCAAGTGGCTCGCGCCCGAAGTGCTCGCCGGCGGCCACGACTACGACCAGATGTGCGACATCTACTCCCT
>JAMFLL010001053.1:4062-20909 GCA_027475725.1 Pythium rhizo-oryzae | reverse complement strand
CTCTGCGGCTACCACGACTTTGTCGACGACATTTTGCTCAACCACGGGCAGCTCATGCAAACGCTCGGCCAGATCATGGACAATCTGTCGAGCAGCTGCGTGATTTTGTACGAGTCGGCGATCACCGCGGCGATGGAGGAGACGGCTGAGGTGGTGAAGGAGCTCAACCTGACGAATGCGCTGCGTGGAATCGACGTGATGCTCATCGATCTGTGCCGCAATCACATCCAGAGCATGATCCGAGCGCTTCTCGAGACTGACTGCCGTACTGGCAGAAAGTGGCCGGGGCGACCCAAGGGATCGTTTGAAAAGCTGGCGGCATTACGGGCGGGAAGTAGCGTGCAACCGGAAGGCGCGGAGTCGCCCGTTGAGCTGGTGGTCGACAAGAACACCGCTACCGTGCGTTCCGATTTGCCTGGCGGGGCGGCGCCGATCACACGCGAGTACGTTGCGCTGCGCCGCTGGATCCGCCCAAAGCTGGAGCGCAAGATCGCGACGATCCTCAAGCAGCGTCACTCGCGCATGATGGACAGCAACTTCCGGATTGCCACGCAGACGCTCACGCAGTTTGTCGTGTCGTGCACGCACCCGGGACTGTCGCTGGCTGGGAATCCGTTCCCGAACCATCGCAGGATGAGGACCGAGTCCCCGCTCCATTTCCTGGAGGACAGTCGTATGAAGGACGCAAAGAAGCTGCTTGAGCAAGGAGCCAGCCAAGGTGGTCTTCTCGGCGCGACGCCTGGGGGCTTGGTGTCAGGCGACAACCAGACCGGAGACGACCCGAGTCAAGAGCTGCAGGACGGCTCGCGCGACGCACTCGAGGGCAACCAGCATGACGCCGATCACTTGGGCGACAAGGATGACGACAAGGACGACGACCGCGACCAAGGCAACGACGTGGACGACAACCGCGGCGATCTCCTGGGCGACGCGTGATCAGCGAGTTGCTATCCATGAACACGTTCTGCATGTTGTTTCCTTTCTACATGACACACAATCCACCATTGTTCTCGATAGGTAGCACATTTCATTTCATCGAGGCTTTCGTTCCCTCTCCATCCTCGTCGTCTAGCGCCTTGGCATCAGCGTGCTTGTCCTCCACGTGGCGCCGCGCCGCGCGCACGCGGGTCTCGTACTGGAGCCAGTGGAGCACGGGGAACGCGAGCTGCTGGAAGAAGACGTGGTTCACGCGGCCCTGGCCCAGGGGGTCCGCGAGCGCCGTGACCGCAGCCACGTCTTCGCGATCGTCCAGTGCCGACGTCCCGAGCGCACGCGCAAGCCGCGCGAGGCCCGCGTGGAAGTCGGCGATCGAGAGCACGCCGAGCTGCCGCTCGTCGAGCGCCTCGAAGGCCTCGGCCGCGCACGCGCGCACGGTCTCCTCGTCGGGCAGCGGGTGCTCGTCGGGCTGGCGGTGGAGGGCGTGCGCGGCCGCCGCGAGCGCGCGCAGCTCGTGCGGGTCCACCTGCCGCGCGAGCCACTCCGCCACGCGCGGCACGCAGTCCTTGTAGTGGACCACATGGTCGGCGTCCGTGGCCGAGGCCTCGCATAGCGCGGCGACGCGCGCGGCCTGGAGCGGCGAGAGCAGCAGCTTGCGCATGTCCTTGACCACGGCCTTGACCTCCTTCTGGCGGAGCCGCATCTTGAGGTGCTCGGCCGAGCCCTCGAGCTTGCTGCTCTCGTAGCCCGTGAACTGCTGCAGCACGTACGCGTCCGCGCGGTCCGTGAAGCACGTGGCCTGGAAGCGGAAGACCGTGGCCTGCACGTGCTGGAGCAGCTCCGGCAGCTGCGCGCACGGCACGAGCCCCGCGGGCGTCGCGGTCGCGAGCGCCGTCATGAGGTTGATCTCGGCGCGGGACAGCAGCAGCCCCGGCGCCTCGAGGCTCGCGCGCAGCTGGCGCCGCGTGACGAGCAGCTCGGCGGGCGGCGCCGGCGTCGTCGTGCGGCTCGTGGCGTCCTCTCCGTCGGCGACCATGGACTCGCCGGTCGCAGCGTCGTCCGCAGCGGCGGTCTCTTCGTCCAGCGGGGTCTCTCTGGACGCGTCGTCGCCCTCGGATGGGTCGGGGCT
This sequence comes from Pythium rhizo-oryzae, assembly GCA_027475725.1. Taxonomy (NCBI): domain Eukaryota; phylum Oomycota; class Peronosporomycetes; order Pythiales; family Pythiaceae; genus Pythium; species Pythium rhizo-oryzae. The sequence continues at coordinate 18,844 of JAMFLL010001053.1, read as the reverse complement.
CGCCACGGGCGGCGGCGCTGGACGGAACGCCTCGAGCGCAAGCGCGAGCCGGTCCATCGTGAAGAACTGGCGGTGCCTCGCCACTGTCTGGAAGCACTCGATGATGTCGTCGAGCTCGTGGTCTCTTTCTCCGTCTTTGTCGCCTCGGTCTTTGGCGTCGCGCTTGGGGTCGCCACCGCCGGCGTTGGCGTTGGCGTGGAGCAGCGTGTCGAGCACGTCCGCGGCGGTCGCGACCAGCGCGCCGTAGTCGACCATTTCGTCGCGGTCGAGCTCGACGAACGCGAAGAGCACCTCGCGGTCGCGGCGCCGCAGCGGCGCGCGGAGCTCGACGCCCAGCAGCACGTCGCGGCACTCGTGGAACGCGAGGCGCCCGTCGTTGTACGGGTCTTTCCGCTGGAAGCGCTCGAGCAGCTCCTCCTCGAGCGCCTCGCGGTCCAGCGCGCGCTGCGCATCGGCGCGCTCGCGCACCAGCGCCGGCACGCGCGAGGACGCGAACTCGTCGCCGAGCGGCACGAGCTGCTGCGCGCGCAGCAGCAGCTTGCGGCGCACCACGCGGTCCAGCAGCGCCTCGTCGAAGCGCAGCGCGTGGACGTCGTGGAAGTGCGTCTCGCTCTCGACCGTGAAGCCCAGCACCTCGCGCAGGCTCGCGTCGAGGCGGAAGTAGAGGTGCGCGACCGCCTCGGGCGCGGGCGCCGCCGGCGTGGGCTTGCTGAAGGTCGCGCGCACGCGCGTGGGCTCGAGCGCGCTCTCGTGCACCGAGAACTTGTAGGTGAGCTGCCCGGTCTGCGCCCAGCCCTTGAGGAACGCGAGCACCGTGAAGCGCGCCTCCACCGCCAGCGCGCTCGACATGGCGCAGATAGGGAGAGAGATGCGCCGCTTGCGCGAGGAGCGGAAGGAAGGGACGGGCGGTTGGAGACGGATTTAGGAGAAGCTGAGCTACACATAGGCGACGCTTCAAGATCCGCAAAGGAGTGTGGGTCGATTCGGGTTTAGAAGAGATCGTTTGAGACAAGTGAAGTTTTCTTATTTTCCTCTTTGGGGTGTCACAAACCAGTTCGAAATTTCGAATGAAATTTACGCGGTGGGTTGGCTTTCGCGCGGAAATCTGGCGCGAAAACGACACATCATTATTAGGGGTCGGGTTCGGTGCTTGAGTTGTTGAAGTCGGGCCGACCGTCTGGTTCGTGGCGCCCCTTCATCGGCCACCGTGTTGGCATCTTTCCAACCCCGCGAGTGAGTGGCTCTGGGGACGCCGCGGTGGCGCTGCCATCGGGTGTGGCGTGCCAACGTTGGCGCCGTCCGCTTCTGTGTGGCGCCATGAGTTCACGCGCACGAGCCCACAAGAACGCGCGAAGCAGCGCGAGCGCGACACAACGTGGTATGTCTCCGTGTCCCGGTGTCTCGCCAACTCGTGGTGCCGGTGGCTTCCAGCATGAGACGATGCTGATTTGATGTACATATCCAGCAGCTCGACATGAGCCCCTATCGTCGAACCTCTACAAGCAGAGCAAAGAGATCTTATTCGAAACGGAAGGTTCAGGGAAGTTAGTGGAGGTCCGGCCAGAACGTTCTTTTCGCACAATTCCACCCAGCTTCCTGCACAACCACACCGTCTCGATAGAATGTGGAGGATCCCTCGGCCTTCCACGCGCTTCCATATCTCTCTGTTTTTGGCGTCGACGTCGACGGCTCTTGAGAAACCCGAGAGGCGCGCCTGCGCGCGCGGGAGGAGCTGCACTGCGCGTCAGCCAGTACGAGCTTTCTCAGAAGAAAAAAAGAGAAAGAAAAAAAATGGTACCATCCAGTATGTACACTACAGTACCTGCGCATTTGCGTCAAGTTGCCCCTTTTACCGTTTTTTGCGCTCTTTTGTTGGTTTGTGGGGGCGGGGATGGACGCAATTGCGTGCGTACCAACCGCGTTCTACCAACAAAACGCCGAATCCTCTCGCGCGCACTCCCCAGCCAGTCTATCCGGATAATAAACTCCGCAACGAAAGTTGGGAATTATTTGCGGATTCGCCGGCTTCGACACACCCGCGTGCCTCGCCACATTGGATCGCACGCGCTCGTAACTACCTCTTCTTCCCGAGCTCTGTATGGACGCCGCGCCGGCCGCCCCCGCCTCTGCGTCTGCCGCCACCTCCGCCCCCGCCGCCCCCGTGCCCCCGGCGGCCGCGGCCGCTGGGCCACGCGCCTCGCGCGGGCTTCGCGTCGCCGAGTACTCGCGCGCGCAGTCGGGCGTCTGGTACTACCAAGTGGACATCGAGCTGCGCCATGTCAGTGGCTCCTCCAGCAGCCTCGCGCGCGACGCCGCGTTCGCGCGCTTCGACTCGGGCGAGGAGGACGACGTGCAGTGCTACTCGGTGCGCCGCCGCTACAACGAGTTCGCGCAGCTCTACGACAAGATCAAGGACGAGATCGTCGCGGCCGCCGCGGACGACGCGCAGCGCGCGGTCGGCGGCAGCGGGCTGCCGCCGTTCCCGCAGAAGCAGCTCATCTCGTCGTCCGTGCTGGGCATGCTCTGGCGCGTGTCCGCGCCTACGTACGTGCTCGAGGACCGCCGCGCCAAGTTCGAGGCGCTGCTGCGCTGGATCGAGCACCACCCGGTGCTGCGCGCGTCGCAGGCATACCTCGACTTTCTGGGCCAGCCGCCGCAGGTCTCCGAGGGTTACGTGAGTTTGAAGGAATACAGCTCGCAGAACTGGCTGTCGTCGCTCGAGAAGCTCACCAAGGACAAGGCCAAGCGCCGCCGCCGCCTCTCGTGCGACTGCATCGCCGTGCCCCCGGAAGCCCGCCGAAGCCCCAAGAAACGCCGCCAGGCCGACCGCGACTCGCCCAACGACGGGTGCGCGCTCGTGCTCGCGGACACTCCGCGCGAGCCCACCAAGCGCCCTCGGCGCGTGGTGGACGACGCGTCCCGCCAATCCCCGGCTCGCTCTGCTGCCACGCCGCGCCAGAAGACGCGCGCGCGCCGACGCAGCGATTCAACTTCGGACGACACGCCGTGCCTCCTCCTCTGCGGAGACGTCGACACTGTTGCTCAAGTGGAAAGCAGCCACGCTCACATGAAAAAGAAAAAGAGGATCTTATGATCACCCCCACCCTTCATGTTGTCGTGAACGTGTCGTCGTCGTCGTCGTATTTCTATAAACATTGCTACTCCCTCGCCAACCCGTGGTACGAGCCATGATTGCCCAATTCCATGCCACTGGTTGGCATCGCACTAGTAGTAGTCGTGGTCCCCCTTTTGACACCCAACGAAGAAAAATCCCCCCTGCGTGTGCGTCTCGTACCGCGTCTCCACTGTCTCGTTGTTCTTCTTTTACGTACCAGCGCTCTCTTCCTCGCCGATTCGTATCACCCATCCACCAACGGAACTCTCCGCCCTTGCAGGCAGCTGCGCGGCTTACTCATCCAGGTCGATGATTTCGTCAACGTCCGCGTACTCCTCCTCTTCGCGTTCTGTGATCACGGAGGCCGCATCGTCATCTTCATCTCCACCGGCAGTCTGCGCAAAGTAATAATCGTCGCCCCTTTCTGACTCAAGCTCACGGCGCTCGCGGCGGCGGCGGTCGGCGTACGACTCGCGCGGTGCCTCGCCTTCTTCTCCCGCCGCCGACGGCTGCGTTTCCCTGGGCGCCTTCGCTTTCTTCGACGCTGTTTTTCGACGCTGCACAGTCGGTGCCTTCGTCAATGGCGCCAACTCGGATGGTAGTGCCTCCTCCAGGAACTGACGTACGGCCAGCAGCTCAAAGGCCTTGCGCAGCGCCCTAGCTGTCACCACGGTCTTCTTGGTGTCCGGGTCGCGCTGCTTCTTGAAGAGCACGAGCCGGTGCTCGCCCGACTTGAACTTGGGCAGCGACGACTCGATCGAGAGCTTGGACATGGACGCGTCCAGCCACGCGAACGGCAGCTTGCGGTGCTCGTGCATGAGGCGGTCGAGCCACTGCTTCTCGTACGGCTCCCACTTGGCGCCGCGCAGCAGCAGCACGCACTCGGGCTTCTGAAGGCACTTGGCGTCCAGCTGCGCCGAGTTGAGCACCTCCACGGCCGTCTTCCTCGTCAGCTCCACGACGCGCTTCGCGAGCGCCTTGGAGGTCTGCAGGTAGTTGAGGAAGACCTGGTTCAAATAGTCCTTTAGTCACTCTCGTCCTGTCCACACAACGCATCAGCCATCTGTACCTGCTTGGGCTTTTCGCCGTTGGCGACGGTGAAGACCGTGGGCGAGATGCTCGACTTGATGCCGAACCGCGCGAGCACGGTCTTGCCCGAGGCCGGGAGCGTCTGCGTGCAGTCGATCACGCCCACGAAGCTCTTGTCGGCGAGGCGCTTGGACGCCTTGCTGAAGACCTCGGGCATGATGTCGTCCGGCTTGGCGCAGAGCACGACCCAGGGCTCGCCCGACTGGAACACGCGCGCGAGCAGCGGCGCGTTGGCCACGTCCACGCGGAAGATGTGGTCTTTCGCGACCGAGAACTGGTACACGCTCGCGCTGAAGAACGCGACCACGATGGCCAGCACGGCCACGATCGCGTACCAGTGGTCGCGCCACATGCGGTTCTTCAAGAACATCTTGAGCTCCTTGGCGTTGCTGGCGTTGCCGCCGCCGCCGCCGCCGCGTTTGCCCATGTTCAATCTGGGCGTTCGTGGGGAAGATCGGGCTGGATGACAAGCTGCATCAGGAGAGGGAGGACCAACGTATCCCATTCCCATTAGCTAAAATAGTTAAACTGACGCATTTCAATTGGTTGAAATACGGAGAAACACGCTCAGAAGCCCAGTTTCCCCTGCCGCAGGGCGTCATCAGTGCTTGACAGGCAATACATTGGCGTCGCGCTCCGCTCGACGCATCGGTTTCCTCGCGCTTCCTCGCTTCTCCGCGTCCCCTCATTGGCGATGCGCGCGTTTGTTCGTGGCCCGCGGCCGTCCGCGCGGACTCTGTCCTTTGTGGTGCTGCTGTGGACGGCGCTGAGCGCGGTGGCGGCCGTGGCCGCGGACGCCTCAGTCGCGCAGCAGCTCGCGGTCGTGGCGACGGATGTGGCAGGAGATGTGGCCGTAGACGTGGTGGAGGACGCGCCCGTCGATGAGGAGAGCAAGGGCCCCGTCGTGCGCTGCCGGATGTGCGGCGCCACGATCGCGCACAAGCAGTAAGTGGCGGTGAAGTTCGAAGTTGGTGTTGTTTTGCTAATCGGATGGTAACGTTTCCGTGCGTAGTGATCGCATGGACGTGCCGGACGCGTCCAAGGCCGTGAGCTCGCGGTACGCGCGCGACGTGGGCGGCGACATCCACACGTTTGTGAACCCCAGCCGCGTACGCATATGTGTTTGAGGGAGACAGGAAAGCAGGAGAACCGCGCTCTGATCAAAGGCACGAATGTTGTGCATGCAGGTGGAGATGGAGCTGGTCGCGTTCAAGCAGGCGGTCGGGATCGAAGGCGAGGCGTTCACGAGTAAGGCGACGTTCTTCGAGGGCTACAGCTGGAAGGACTTGCGCTGCAGCGGGTGCAACCGCCACATCGGGTACGTCCCCATGGTCCATTCCGATCATGAAGAGAGCAGTACCGCAGCCTGACCGAGTGTTTCCTCGCTGCACAGATGGAAATTCCACCACGATGACTTCCAAGGGTGCATCCATTCCAACATCATGGAAAGCGTCTCAAACAAGGCGAAAGAGCAAGCGAAGCCGACCTCGAAAAATGACTTCGCCGAGAAGCGAGTGCGTGGTTACTTGATTGTCCCACGGCCTTGTTTCCAGCCCACTGTATCTGATCCCCGCTGTGATTCGTTTTCGTTGGTAGGAGCTGGTTCGGAAGGAGCTCGAAGGAAAGTGCGTCACTGCGAACGCTGGCTGGTGGTCGTACGAAGTCTGCTACGGGAAGGAGGTCCGCCAGTACCACGAAGAGCAGGACGGGACGCGACCGAGTGACTGGAGCATGGGTGTCTTCGTCGCGGACGACAAGAAGCTTCAGAATGCGGAAACCAGTTCGGAAGTGTCCTCGGAAGTCGCCCAGTACTTCACCGGTGGCCAGCATTGTGACGAGAATGGCGAGCTCCGTAGCACGAAGGTGCTGTACACGTGCTGCAAGACCAGACCCGCGGTGCGTCAGCCTGTATTCGATTGCGCGGATCCCTGTGTGGAATGATTCTCATTGTTGTGCTCCCTGTAGACGGTCACCATCGACAACGTGGAAGAGCCCAGTCTGTGCTCGTATCTCATCACCGTTTGTGTACCTTCGTTGTGTGTCAAGCCGCGCCAGCCCGAGACTCCCTACAACAACAAGGCAATCGTTGACAAGTGCGCAGCCGAGTTCTCAGAGTCGCACGCTGACAAGTCTTCGCCGTCGTCCTTCACTGCACTTCGTTGGGCCACGGTCATCTCGGACGATAGCTCCGAGTTGGATTGGGCGCGCAACTTGGACTTCAAGACGTAGGTGATCAATGGTACGCACAGCCAAATCAAACTTCACCACGTTGGCGTTGCTCGAGGACTTGGTATTTATTTCATTAGGAACCGCGGATCAACTAGTGAAGTCTGCGACACATTCTTCGTTCCGAAATGTGATCGAAGCCCCACCAACAACGCTTCGAGAAGGTACGTCGCGAGTGCGGAGATGGCGTGATTATCGAACCATAGGTCAAACGCCGTGAAACACTGCACCGGAGAAAAACGACGAACTCGTCAGATTCGACAGGCACCCAGAATGGTCAAGTAAACACACGTACAAGCAAATTCATGAGCATGAGGTCATTCTCCATGCCAAGGTATACGACCCGAGTGAAGCGAGAATCCGTGTCTAACGGCAAGAGCATCGTCAGAATCAGAGACATACATGATGGTGGACACGATCGCTGACCGCTCGCTCCTTACCTGGTAGGAAGTACGACTGCCGAGTAGCCGACATCTCTGGCGGTATCCCAAAGAATCGAGTCAAGCAAGTCTCCATTCGGTAGATACGCCATCGGAATTGGTCATCTTGGTTCTCAACGAACGACTTCAGGAAATCACTGAGCTCAGTGGTGTGCTCAATCATACTCTGGGTTGTTTGCATGCCTGACGAGTGCCAGCCACGGATGAAGCTGGTTGTTGACTGTGGTGTCATACTCATTCGACCGCGATTAGCGCCGCCGCGAATGCGCATAGGAGTTGTTTGTTTTCGTGGGTCGGAAGGCTCATCAGGGTCGTCGTTGTTGCGCCGAGTCGCATTGGGGTCGTGGACCGCGTTGAAGAGCGACAAGTACTTTCGCTTCCAGCGACGCGTGAAGAACATCTCAAACGTCTGGCAGTCCGGCATGCTGGTGTCCAACCCTCGACCAACGGTCAATCCGGCTGTCTCCTGCTTCAGTTGCTCAACAATCTCTTTCATTGTTCCATCGGCAAATGGATACGGCGAGCGGCAGTGCAAGTAGAATCCATGATATGTCTCGTCGACTATGAAGCAGCTGACCTTCGCGACAGTGCACAAGTCCACGAACAATTGCTCACGCGGTTCGTCGAAGAACCGTTCGTAAATGAGCCACTTCCACATCCGTTGAATGAGGCAAATCAGAAGCCACAACGCGGTCACGGTCGCAAAGCGCAGGTACACATTTGTCGACAAATCCTCGTCGGTTGTCAAGGTCGAAGCTGTCATCGCCTTTGTCGTCATGTGCATCATTTGTGCGCGAGGAATTGGAAGCGCCAGGGATCGTAGATCGCAGCCATACAACAAGAAGAGCATGGCCACTAGCGTGAAGCCGAGTGGCGTTCGGCGCGCGGTCTGAAGCTTGTTCCATTCGTTCGCGACAAGAATTGTCCGCCAAATACTCACTGGCGCTGGCTGCACTTGACTTGAGTCCATGTCGATCACCTTGGCGCGTGGCTTCTCCCAGTCAATCAGGAACAAGTGCGCTCGTGTTTGCTGGTATACCCGATGTAGAACGGTCGCAAGCTGGAACGTGAAGGCCACCTGGAGCATCACGCGGAACGGATAGTATTCATCTTTGCGAGCTCGCCGTAGCTGTGCGTTTGTCTCGGGAAGCAGCAAAAACACGGCCGACTGGAGTTTGAAAAACACGAGGAAGTACCCAGAGAGGATAAACATCACGAAGAAGCACGCTCGCGCGTAGTTCGACACCAAGCTCGTGATTAGGTGCATGATCGAATGCCACGCAGTTAGAGCCATCTCTTCGTGGCGGGTGTTGCGTCGCTGCCACGTGAAGATATGAAGTACCACACGAAGGCCAGCGGTGATGCAAGCAATGGAGAAGATCGTGGTCGCGGCCGACCAGAAGCTGCTCGTATCAGACGCATAGACGACTTGAAACTGGATTGAAGCTTGAACGGGTGTTTGGGTGTCGGCGTATGAAATTGTCAGCACCGGGGGAAGAATGGAGCTGGGGTCCGTGCTCTGCGTTCGGATCGTAAGTTTTATTGAATCTGCGTACCGGTACACGCGTGTCGTGCTTTCACCGACCTGAACGCCCGAAGCAACGTCGAAGAGGAAGAAGCGATTGCTCAAGAAGTCGTCTTGTGCATCTGAGCTACGCACATTGCGATTGATGTACAAACCGCGCTCATCCGCGTAATTTAAGTTCTTCACAGGGACAGGAACGTAGCGGCCATTCGTACCTTCAGGCTTGGACTTATCGATGAGGAAGATCTCATGAAGCTCCATGTTTCTCGCATCAAGAGTCGACAGGTCGCAAGTGATGTGACTCGAGGTGCTCACACCAAACCGCGTCCACAATGGAATAGCAGACGTGGAAGAAGCCGTGGCAGACACAGAGGCATCCAGGCAGTACAAGAGCTGGTTTGTGAGACGCTGGAAGCCCTTGAGCGTGCCGTTGACCGTATACGACGCAAGAACAAACTCCAGGTGATCATGAGTTTCGATGTTCGAGACCTCATCGAACGACATCTACGATGACGACGCAACGTCAGCTGGCGAAGAGATCAACTACTGCAAAGCCACGTGCCGCACCTTCATTCCAATGCGATCGGACTCGAGCACGCTGCGCGCATTGGTTGCGTACTTGAGGAACGGCAGGGTGTAAAACCAGCCATTGATGTCGTTGGCCGACGTCGCGCGGCCACTTTTTTGAATGAGTTCAAACAGCGCACAAGGAGCAGCGTTTGGGCTCAAGTGTTGAAGCACACACAAGTTGCCGAGCGCCTGACAGAACTGGCTTTGCTTCTCGTTCTGGTAGAAGTAGCACTCGCTAGCCGCGAGAGGGAATATATCCTGCACAAGATCTACCGTTCGAGAGACGGTTCGGATGAGCTGTCACGTCAGCTACGGATCGCACGGCGTTCCACAACTATACGCACCGCTCGAGAAGGTCACCACCAAACTGGAGTCCACGGTTTCGTCGATATTGAAGTCAGCAAACTTGACGGTTGCTGCGAGATTCATGTTGATTTTGCTGCTCAGGATCGTGGTCCGAGATTGCGCGACGCACTTGCTAACGGCCAGCCACGTGCTCGTGACCAGCTTGTACCCAGTTCTACAAACACACTCGTGTGCCCCGCTCCTGGGGTCCACTGCAAGTGCCATCGCTGGATCGGTGCACGGCGTGCACCGGTTTGTCTCTGGATCGCCGTGCGTGCCATTCGTGCACGCAACGCACTCCTTGGCCGGAAGATACGCACCAGCCTACGAAGCCATCAGAAACATACAGGGTCAAGAAGTCACCTCTGGGATACATGATGAGTCAGCCTGCCCAACCTCATTCTTTTCGACAACAATCGAATTGGCGGCACATTTGCAGTTGCTCTTGGACGCGTCAACACCAAGTGTGGAGCTCCCACACGGAAGGCATCGCAGCTGATCGCTGCTTGGAACAAGACCAGTCGGGCAGCTTGTGCAGAGATCCAAGTTGCACGGAGCAGGCCACGTCGATGCGCAGAACGCGTCGTCTTCGCTCTTCCAGTAGGCCGAGCTCCTGCTGCGGACCCAGGCGCGCTGAGTGTCCCCGCGTTCCGTGGAGACGGAAGAAAAGCGAACCTTACCTGCACGTGCACGAAGCGAAAATCCCGAGCGCGTTGAGATCGTTCTCGTTCGGTGCCTAATGAAAGAAGCACCGCTGTAAGCGAGGCGATCAGCATGTGAGCCACAACTGCGGTGATTACCAGGAGCGAGTTTGGTGCCGTCGCGCCTCCAGTGGGCCGGTCGCAGCTATTGCACCCGAGCACTGACGAATCGTAGAACTCGTTCGTTGCGCTGCAGGTTGGAGCGGACGACGACGGAATGAAGATCGACGACCCTGATGCTCGCTGCCACAGTAGTGCCGCTGCGAGGAGCCCGTGGAGCGCTCGCGAAGGGTTTCGATCGCTCATCGCTCAACGTGTTCGCTATCGTGGGAGTATCCGATCCGGTCGGCGCGGATCCGCTCACGAGCGTCCAAGCTCACAGGGCATTTCTTGAAGACCCTTTGTTGCCCGACCCCTCCGAGGAGAGGCTGGCCGTTGGATCGAAACGGCTTGGCGGAGGGCGGGATCGGGAAAAGCGAGCAAACCGACTCGCCCAGTCTCATACAGCGACTGCAGGCCGGAGGCTATTTTGCTCCATGGTGAACGCGTGTTTGAAATAGCGCCCGTGGAAGCGACAGAATCCGTGGGGGAGCATTTGCTGCGCTCAATAACATGCGACAATGCGATTCACCATTGCAAATAGCGTCGCGGAGAGACGTCACGTGCAGCTTAGACTGGGGAGCTCTGAGACTCGCATCCCAGTGCTTGGTCAACGGCCGCTGCCACTCGAGAATTTTTGCCGGCCCCCGACGCATATCGTCTTCGCTATTCTCTGTGGCGTCGTGCGTGAGAGCGTTCTCTTCCAAGTCGTCGTCACCGCAAGTCCGATTCGTGTGTAGAGAGTTTGCATCGCGATGGGCAATTCAGCCTCCAACGAAAGTGCGCCAGGCGCGCGTTTCCTCGCGGGATGTCCTCCGGTACGTGCGAACGATTTCACCACGCTCCTCCAGTATGGCGTCTGAGCGTCTGTCTGCCTTGTGACTTAGATACCAGCCTGTCCAGATGAAGCTACAGTTCATTCCGAGTACGAAAGCTTGCTTAGGCGCAAAATGGTTCCCGCAGCAGCATTTGACGAGCTCAGCTCGATGGAGTCCACGGACACGAAATGGCTCTACGTCTGTATCGATCGACACCTCTCGTCCCCAGAGGCAGTCAACGCAGAGCTCCTGGATCCGAGCGTATGTGTCCAAGAGATTCTCGATCCGCAGTTTCAGCTCGATGGGCTTCACGATCTCTTTCGAGCTGTTCGCATCAACATGATGCTGCATCCCAGGTACGTAGCAATGTAGTTCATTGGCGTCTCCACTTGTTTATTCTGACGAGATGCATGACCTTACAGAGAATGGATCGAGAGATTTATCGTTGCCGAAGGCGTTCAGGCACTTGTGAGCCTCCTCGACCCTGCCAAGGCTGTATCCGATTCGGTCCACGTGGAGGCACTCAATGCGCTGTTTGCGTTGTCTAGTTGCAGCCATGGAGTGGAGGCCATGATGCAATCAGCAGCATGTTGTGATGGTTTGCTGGGCCTCTTCACCGGCTCCGCATCTAGTCTCCTGCGCGGTCGAGTGCTCAAGCTTCTGGGCATCCTCTGCTGTCATAACCAGGCGGCGCAATCAAGTGTAATTTCAGCACTTGCTCGTAGGAGCAGCACACTCGAAGGTAGTGCAGCTGGGACCAAGTTTGGACTCCTTTCAAGCACCTTCGCTCGCAGCGATGGCGACCTCCCGTTCCAGCTCTCTGTGGTCACGTTTGTGAACACCTTGGTGAACACCACTCTGGACACCTCGGAGCGTGTGGCCATTCGTGAGGACCTCGAAAAGCTTGGCTTCGTCAGCGCGCTTGAGAAGTACGTAGCCGAAGGCAGCGAGCACGCGTCGACCGCGATGACGATGCAGATTCAGGTCTTTCTCAAGAGCCACACCAACGATCGCGCTAGAAGCTCGAGTGCAGCCCCAGTACAAAGGCGGTTATCGCTGAACAGCCCACCGGCGACTGATGAACCAGCAGTTCCCCTGGTGACGGCCAGCACTGGAGCCGTCAGCGGGATTGAGACTCCTGTTGCTGAAGATGAAGCCACTCAGTCCACTCCGCAACGTGATGGACCGCGAAGTCTCCAGACACGAAAATCTCTGCGACTCGAGATGGCGGAGCTTCACACAGAAACCGAAGAGGTCAGTGGAAGGCCAATGATCTCGCCCCCACCAGCTCCTGATCCGGTCCAACGCCGACCGTCGGGCTCCTTGCTACCATCGTTATCCATTCCGAAAGTGAGTGTTGCGTTCTCTGCGACCAAGTCCATCGACGGCGTGGAAAAGGCCAGCCAATCGACGGTTGAAGTGTCTCTGTCGAAGACTGATTCTGCAACTTCGGATACTTCGGTGCCGTCGCAGGCTACGACCCAGCCGTCGCTGGAGAGCATCCTTGCGATGCTCCAGCAAGGCACGAAGAGTCTCGATGAAAAAACTAGCCAGAAGCTGCTGGGTGTGCTATCCAAGCTTGCGACCTCCATTACAGCAGAGGGAACGACATCCTGTGGCAAGGTAGTGGACCGACTGGAACAAACACTCGCGTCTCCTACCGAGCCAGTCTACCACAAGTCCCCGACTTCGTCCCCCGTGGTACCAAACAGGATCTCTCTGAGGCTCCCGACGCGATACAGCGACTCGGACGTGTACACGTTGGCTGCCGGGACACCCGCTAAGGCATCTGCTGCTGTTTACCATAACCGTTTCCAGAGCGACGACAATGCCCATGGCGCATCAACATCAGGCGATGCACCAGCTCGAAGTCCTGCTAATTCCCACTACGAGGAGGAGCACAGTCCGCGTCGATCCATGACGGAGACGGAGAGCTGCGACGAATCCTGTCACGAGTACGAGACCAAAGCGAGATCCAAGCCAAGTGGAGCCAAAGTAGCGCTCGCTGGGTTCTTCCAGCACCTCAAGAAGGGCCAAGGTCTGCCTTCGACACCGGCGCCAACACCGATGGCGACTGCAAGTGTCAAGAAAGACGCAAGACGCCCCGTGTTCCCTTCCTTCGGCATGAATTCGGCTGCGCCGTCGCCGATGCCTGGTCACGTCGGGTCGTTCGCACTCCCGCCGCTGACGCCATTGAAGCCGTCAATTTCGCTGTCGCTGCCGCCGTTAACGCCCGTTCGCCCGTCGGTTGTGTCGTCGGCACAAGCGCCGATGGCCTCGCTCTTGTCACCGCGTGTGAAGGAAGAGCACCTCGAGGTTGTGAAGGAGGAGGAAGCCGAAGGACCAAACCCAGCTGTGCAGGCGGCTGCGTCGACAGGTCCGGACATCGCAAAGTTCCGTAAGTTGCTAGCGATGGGTGCTCCAAAAGCAGCGGTTCGTGCCAAAATGCAGCAAGCTGGTGTAGACCCCGACTTGCTAGATCGCCCGGACGCACCGGCGAAAGTTGAGCCCGCTCCCGTTCAGCAACCAGAACCCGTCGTGAAAGAGGAGACTCCTGAGTCTACGTCGTCTGGCCCAGATATCTCCAAGTTCCGGAAGCTACTCACGATGGGGGCTCCGCTTGCCGCCGTGAAAGCGAAAATGCAGCAGGCGGGTCTGGATCCGGCGCTTCTTGATCAGGCCTCAAGCGCTCCGCCTAAGGCATCTGTACCGCCAACTGCGACGCCAGCGGCAATGCCGGAGGAAGCGCAACCTGCTGCTCCAGCCTCGACGAAGATCAAAGACGATCCGTCGTACGCAAAGTTCTTCAAACTGCGCGCTATGGGTGCGCCTGCTGAGGCTGTCAAAGCCAAGATCCGCCAAGCAGGCTTGAACCCAGATTACCTAGACACGCCGGATGCCGATATGCCATCGTCGACTCCCTCGCCCGCAACCGTAGGCGGTACTCCGGAAGCCCCCGCATCCCTCGCAGCACCTGTGCGAGTGCGCGATGATCCGGAGTATGCGAAGTTCTTCAAACTGCTGTCGATGGGTGCTCCACCCGCGGCCGTGAAGGCCAAGATGCAGCAGGCCGGTGTCAATCCCGATTATTTGGACACACCCGACGCTGTCCTCCCAGCAAAGGGCGGTAACAACAACGCTGAGGTGGCACCGGCAGCAGCTGTGCGGGTGCGCGACGACCCGGAATACGCAAAGTTCTTCAAGTTGCTGTCGATGGGTGCCCCCGCCGCGGCAGTCAAGGCCAAGATGCAACAGGCCGGCGTGAATCCTGACTTGTTGGACACACCTGACGCCGTGGTGCCACCCAAGGGAGGCAACCAGAACAGTGATAGTTCAAAGCCAGCGGCTGAGCCCGCGAAGAAAGTGCTGGTGAAGGACCATCCGGACTACGCCAAGTTTTTTAAGCTGAAGACGATGGCTCCTGTCGAAGTTGTGAAAGCGAAGATGCGGCAGTCTGGACTTGACCCGGACCTGCTCGACACACCCGACGCCGAAATGCCGACGAAGGGGGGACCGGAGACTCCGGAAGCGCCGGCAGCGCCGTCAAAGTTTGGAGGAGCTGGAGGCGTGTTGACCAACCTGTTTGCCAGTCGCCAGGGCGGTGCTGACGCCTCCAGCAACCAGGCCACATCGAATCAGCCAACAGTGCTCGTCAAAGACGATCCTGCGTACGCCAAGTTCTTCAAGCTTGTCGCGATGGGCGCGCCGGCTGACACCGTCAAGGGGAAGATGCAGATGGCCGGGCTCCGCCCTGAGCTGTTGGACACGCCGGATGCACCGCTCAATCCTGTCGCGCCGCAGGCGGGGGGATCGAGCAACCAGACGAGCAACAATGCGGGTGCCGCCCCGGCCGC
>JAMFLL010001052.1:0-20933 GCA_027475725.1 Pythium rhizo-oryzae | reverse complement strand
TGCGCTCGCGCAGGAGTCGCTCGTGGACGTGCTCATCACCTCCAAGGACGACTTCATGGAGGTGCTGGTCAAGATCCGCGAGCAGTTCCTCTCGCTGCTGGACGCCGAGAACTGCGTGCTGAGCCTCGACGCGCACAACCGCGCGGTGCTCGAGTTCGACGGCCGCTCGATCTACCCGTCGGCGCGCGCCAAGCGCGGGCTGCTGCGCGCCGCGCTAGCCTCGGGCGAGCCCGTCCATGTCGCCCAGGCGGCCGACAAGGCCGACATGCTTATCGAGGGGCTGCCCCACGCAGTCGGCGATGTGCGCTCCTACGTGTGCCTGCCACTCGTGGATAGCGACGGCACGGTCCAGGCCGTGGCCGAGGTCTTCAACTCGCGCCATGACGCCAAGGTACTCGGCTCGTGGCTGCGCGCAGGCGACAGCGGCTCGCTCCACGTGCTGCGCAACTTCGTGGGCAACCTCGTCAAGGCCTTCACCAAGCGCGCGAACCTCGGCGACCTCGTCTCGCCGACCGCCGCGGCCGGCTCCGGGTCAACCCCGCGCCGGGCATCGCTCGCGTCGCCGACGCCCGCCGCCGCCGCCGAGCTGAACGAGTATCCGCTCGAGTGGCTCGTCGACTTTCTGCGCAGCTCGGTCGGGATCGAGCACTGCAGCGTGTTCGCACTCGACAAGGACGCCGACCTGCTCTGGGCGCGGCTGTCCGACTGCAGCGCATGCCCGCAGACCGTGCGCTGCGACGACGGGATCCTGGGCCAGGCCGCGCGGCGTGGCGAGACCGTGCACTACCTACGCACTCGCGACGCCGCGCAGTTCGGCGAGCTCTTCCGGGGCATCGCGCTGTCGAGCGACGAGGTCTATGAGGCGCTGTGCGTGCCGACCGCGAGCGCCGCGGCGCCCAAGCAGCTCAACGGCGTCGTGCTGCTGCTGAACAAGACGGCGCGCGCGCCGCTCACGCCGGCGGACCGGGCCATGTGCGCCAACCTGTGCCGCCACATCGGCGACGCGCTCCACAGCTCGGAGCTCCACGACGCGATCGTCAAGGCGCAGGGCAAAGCCCAGACGCTGCTGGACCTTTCGGCCGTGCTCTTCCGCGAGCTCGAGACCAACGCGCTGCTCGTGGCGATCATGGACGCGATCAAGAAGCCCATGAACGCCAGCAAGTGCTGCGTGTTCCTCATGGACGATGACAAGCGCGAGCTCGTGGCGCCCGTGGGCTCGGACATCGCGTGCGACCTGTCGCAGGAGGTCGTCCGCATCCCCGTAAGCGACGGTATCGTGGGCGCCGCGGCGCGCCACGGCGAGACCATCAACGTGCGCGACGTGTACAGCGACCCACGCTTCAACCCGACCGTGGATCAGCAGACCGGCTTCGTCACGCGCTCGATCCTCGCGGTGCCCATCAAGGACGCCACGGGCGACGTGCTGGGCGTGCTCGAGATGGTGAACAAGCTCTCGAAGCAGTACTTTGACAAAGACGACGAGGAGCTCGCGCGGGGCATCGCGTACTACCTCGCCATCGCGCTCAAGAACGCCAAGCTCTTTGAGTCGGCGCGCTCGGCGATGCGCCGCAGCGACGCGCTGCTCGCGATGATGCAGGTCATCTCGTCCTCGAACGAGAACGTCGGCGACGTCTTCCGCGCGCTCGTGGACACAGCGTGCCAGATCCTGAACATCGAGCACGGCGCGCTCTTCTTCGTGGACGCGCTCACCAAGACGCTCTTCTGCCGCGTCGGCGCCAACTGGAAGGCGTACACCATCCCGCTGGGCAAGTTCATCCCGGGCCTCGTCGCGCAGCGCGGCGAGCCGCTCGTGCTGCCGCGCGACGCGCGCGCGCACGCTGACTTTGACGAGGCCTACGACGAGCTCGTGGGCGTACGCTCTAAGAGCCTGCTGTGCGTGCCCATCAAGTCGACGACCGCTGGTGCGCGCGAGCGCAGCGTGGTCGCCGTGTTCTACGCTGTGAACAAGCTTGGCACGAGCGGCAGCGGCAGCTCGTGCACCGGCTTCTGTGAGGAGGACCTCAAGATCATGGGGTCAATCTGCGCCGAGATGGCCTCCGTGATCGAGCGCCGCGCGTGGGAGCTCGTGTTCCTCGTGGAAAGCAGCGGCGAGGCGAGCAGCGACACGACAAGCTCGTTCCTGTCGCAGTACACGACTACGGCCACCGTGCCGCGGCGGCGGTCGTCATTGTTTGCGAGCCGCGCACCGACGCCGAGCCACGTGGCCACGCCCAGTGCGCACGAAGATGTTGCTGCCGCTGCTGTGGCGGCCACGGCGACGACGACGACGACGACGACGGGCGTTAGCGGTAGCCTGTTGAGTCGAGTGTTCTCATCTCCCAGCAAGACCTCCACAAATGCCGTGTCGACGTCGCTGATTCGCAACTGGGACCTAAACCCGTGGGAGTTCACGATGCCGCAGCTTGTGGACCTTGTGGTGGACATGTTCGAGTACTTCGACCTGCCGAGCCGGTACCAGATCCCGCGCGCGACGCTACGCCGCTTCGCCGTGAGCGTCAAGGGCCAGTACCAGGACATCCCGTACCACAACTTTTTCCACGCGTTCACGACACTCCACGTGAGCTTTCTCATCGCGAGCTCGCAGACGTCGCTCGAGAGCCTGGTTGCTGGCGCCCAAGATCCTCCGCTGGCCCCGACGGGATCGACTGGGGATGTGGACTCTGCCGCACCCGTGCGCGGGTTGCTTCTGGACGCGCGGGATCTCCTCGCCGTGTTCGTGGCCGCGTTCTGCCACGACATGAACCACAACGGCCGCACGAACGACTTCCACATCCGCTACCGCACGAGCCTCGCGATGCTGTACAACGATCAGTCGGTGCTCGAGAACATGCACGCCGCGGCGTGCTTCGAGACGATGCGGCGCCCCGGCCACGACATCTTGGCGCAGGCAAGCGCGAGCGAGTACCGCCAGCTGCGCAAGTCGATCATCCGCGCGATCCTCGCGACCGACATGCACAACCACGCGGCGATCGTCGGGCAACTCCACGAGAAGCTCAAGGTGGACGTGTCTAACGCCGAAGACGAAGCCCACAAGGAGCTGCTCATCAACGCGATCGTGCATGCGGCCGACATCTCGGGCCCGGCGCTCGCGCAGCCGCTGCACGTTAAGTGGTCGCTCCAGCTGCTCGAGGAATTCAACTTGCAGTACGACGAGGAGACCGCGCTCGGGCTCGCGCCGACGCCGTACATGAACGCCAAGCCCGGCTCGGCCGAGCTCGGCCGGCTCAACCTGGCGTTCATCGACTCGTGCGTGTTCCCGCTGTGGAGCATCCTCCACACGTTCCTCGAGGGCCTCGACGGCTGCCTCGCCAACCTCCAGAGCAACCGCTCGGTCTGGACCACGATGATCAGCGCCGCCGAGGCCGCCACCACCGCCGCGGCGGCGCAGCAAGTTGACGCCATCGAGCGAGAGGACGACGACGCCGCCGATGATTTATGAACCGGAGACCGTGGGCCTCTGTAAGCAACACACACACACACACACACACTTAATTATTATGCCACGGACCAGACATTTATGACGCGCACGAGGCGTGCGCGATTGAGGAGTCGTGCGGCACGAATGGATCGCTTGGGGCACGTTCCTTCCGGGCGCGGGAGCGCGTGATTCGTCACGCGCACGGGCTTGATCTCGTTCGCGCAAAATGTACTGTTTTAAATTTATTTGAAGAGCTCTGTGACGTCAGCGAGTCAGCGTCTCTTCAACGTCAGACCTCTATGAAATGATACTCGAGTGCGCACGCGGCGTTGGAACTCTCATAATGAATACCGGAAAGCAAGAGGTCAGAAGATATGGGTTCCCGGGTCTCTGTCCACAACCCGTTTACATACAAATATGCCGTTATATGATCCAGACCCGAGAACCTATACCCGCTTGAGAAGTAAGAAACGGGTCCAAACGCGGGCTCGCCCATGTCCGCCCTGTTTGATTTGGAAGCGCTCCGAACCAGTCGCAAATAAGATCCGCCCGCCCCATTTCGAATAGCTCACTCCAAGATGCGCGTCCTCCAGGTCGTCCGCCGCGCCGCCTCCGCGCGCTCGGCGCTCCGCCACGCCTCGCGCGTGAATGTTGCGCGGGTCGCGCGCCCGGCCGTGGCCAACACGTTCGCGCCGCTGCCGTTCCAGAGCGGCGCTGGCGCGGCGCGCGGCTTTGCCAGCAAGTACATTGACGACGACGAGCTCTTTGGCGGCGAGGACGACGACGACGAGGCGTTCATCCAGTACCCGATGGCCTCGGTCAAGGTCGGTGCGCGCGCGCCCGGCTTCACGGCCGCGGCGGTCCACAAGGACGAGATCGTGGACCTGTCGCTCGAGCAGTTCCGCGGCAAGTACGTGGTGCTGTTTTTCTACCCCAAGGACTTCACGTACGTGTGCCCGACCGAGATCATCGCGTTCAACGACCGCGCGGCCGAGTTCGAGGCGCTCAACACGCAGCTCATCGCCGTCTCGACCGACTCGCCCGAGTCGCACCTGGCCTGGACCAAGCTGCCGCGCAGCAAGGGCGGCCTCGGCGACATGACGATCCCGATCGTCGCCGACATCACCAAGATCATCTCGGCCAAGTACGGCGTGCTGATCGAGGAGGAGGGCATCGCGCTCCGTGGCCTGTTCATCATGGACAAGGAGGGCGTGGTCCACCAGATGACGGTCAACAATCTCCCGATCGGCCGCTCGGTGGATGAGACGCTGCGCTTGGTGCAGGCGCTGCAGTTTGTGGAGGAGCACGGCGAAGTGTGCCCGGCCAACTGGCAGCCTGGAGAGAAGACGATCATCGCCGACCCGAAGGAGTCCCACAAGTACTTCTCGACGGTCAAGGACGCCGAGGACGCGGACGACAACGCAGGTATGACGCTGATCCAGACCAAGAAGGACTTTGAGAGCCTCGTTGCGTCGGGCAAGACCGTGGTCGCCAAGTTTGAGGCGCCGTGGTGCGGCAAGTGCGCGCAGATCCAGCCGTTTGTCAAGGAGCTCGCGGATAAGCACACGGACGTGACGTTCGCGAAGCTCGACGTGACGCTGCCCGAGATCGAGAAGCTCAAGGAGGAACTGGGCGTCGAGGCACTCCCGGCGTTCCGATTCTTCAAGGGTGGCAAGGAAGTGGGCACCCCCGTGCTCGGCTACAAGAAGACGCCGCTCAAGAACGCTGTTGAGGAGCTCGCGCATTAATCTAACCACGCTCGGCCTGGGTGTGACGTCCACGGTCGCGAGTGGTCACCTACTGCAGAGCCAATCGTAATCGACATGACAGAGAAGAAAACACAAACATGAAAGCGTCATTGATTGTTGATCCTCACTACCTACAGATTCTTAGCGTCGTGGATGTCGGCAGCGTCATACCGCGCTCGTGCCATCTTCTGGAGCCGCTCTTTGTAGGACGCGACGTCGGCGAGGTTGATCGCCGGCGTGGTCTTGGCACCGAGGCCGGTTGTTTCTGCTCCGGCGTTACCGACTGCCTCGACAGGGGCAGTGATACCTGTGCCGTGCTTGCCCAGCCCCTCGCCCTTCTTCCATCCCATCATCTTGAGCATCTTAGCTCCAATGCCTGACTCGAGAGTCGCAGCTGCCGCGGTTTCTGTGGTCGCGGCTGGTGGTGGCTGCGGAGTATCGACTAGCACTGCGGCAGGAGCAGCACCGCCTGAGCGCGGTCTCTTCCGGTTTTGCTGCTCTTCCCTGTCCTCTTCATCTCGCTCACGAACTTGGGCTGCGACGATGGCTTTGTCTTGCTTAGCCTTGGCCAGGTTATCCGCGTGGAGCTTGGACTGCGTCTCGTGCTTTCGCAGCTGCTCCATCGATCCGAACTTGCGGCGGCAGAGCTGGTACATCAAGAGTTGTTGGTCAGTACAGCCAGACCTTACACATGCAAGCAAAAGGAAAGGACGTACCAAGCAGATTGGAGCCTCCAGCGGAATGTCAACTGTAGCAGCGGTCGCTGTTGCACCAACTGGGCCTTTTGGTTGCTGTGCAGCGGGCGGCGGGGCCGCACTTTGCTTTGGAATGGTCGTCTCGGAAGCTGGCGTTGACTCCTCCTTCTGACGCTGCGACCATTTGGCGATATCCAGAGCACTCTTCTTACGAATACTCGCGCTAGCAGCGGACGCCATCGACACGCCACTACCGAATGGAGGGTTCACTCCTCCTGCAGCGGATGCTGAAGACGCGTCAACCTTCTCCGAGGAAAAAACGCTGGTTGTCTTACCCGCGCTCGTCGAGCTCGTTGCTTTGAGGCTGAACGAAATCAGCGGCTTCTTCTTGTCCTTTTTAGCCAACGATAGCGCCACCGGTTTGACGGCTTGGTCGACGGGCAGTGTGGATGCTGGCTGATCTGGCGCGAAAGCGGCGTTGTCGGATGGGACTGGCGGGGAAAATGGCTCAAAAGTCGCACTAGCCCCTTGTGCACCGTTCGGACAGCGATAATACTGGCCAGTAAAGCTGCTGAAGTAGATCTTGGAGTGTGGGTCGTAGTAGAACATCGAATCCGTGTCGTAGTACAGACCGCTGTCGCTGGCGTAAACGTACATCCCACCTCCCGTTTCGAAAGGCAGAGGCCATGGCTTCTTCGGCTCGTCAATGTGAGGTCGCGCAGCGGCTGCCGCGTCGTTCAACAGAGCATCAACATCATCCAACCCCACTGACGGTGCCTACGATCCGGGACACACATTCGTAACCATCAGCTCCCGTGTTCCACTTTAGATATGCTGACCACTCACCGTGGTGGATTGTTCTCGTGCTGCTCGTTGGTGCATGGCCCCATAGTTATTCGCCATCGCCCATTGGGCTTGTTCGAGCGCCGCCGCGGCAATAGGATTCATGGGCACGGGGTTCTCGAACCCTCCAAAGGATCGACCTGGTGGCGGTCTAGGCTGAAGCGCCTCCTTCGCATAACCAACTCGAACCATTTCACCGCGGATGAAGAGACCGCCACTTATGTTCCTGACACGCTGTGCCAACTGTTGACAAATCAATGAAATAATTGTGAGATCGACCAGCAGCAACCACGTGAGCCATCTTCGCACGAGGTCACACCTCCACATCTCCGAACTCGACAAATGCAAAGCCTCGAGATTCGTTTGTCGCTCGGTCTCGAATCAGTCGGATATCCCGGACCCCCTCGAACTGTGCGAATACGACTTGTAGCTAAGGAGTTGGTTTGCACACAACGCGTTCAATCCGACGTAGTTCAGTCTCGGTGACGACATGGATTGCCGCGACATGGGTTGCTGCTCACCTCTCCTTCGTCGACATCCAATGGAATCATCCGGACGGCAAGGACGTGCGATGGTGACTCATCATTCTCAAACTCACGAGGCTCTCGTCTCCCCGAATCATCTGAATGCCCGTATCTCTGCTCCTGCGTCCCATGTTCCATACGATCGCCGTGGCCGTGGTACTCCTCCCCGTTGTACGGTGGGGGACCGAAGCTACCGCGAGGGGGAGGGGCGCCGCGGGGTGGCACCTCCATGGCGAATCGCGGCTTGGCCACGTGGCACTTAAAGCACTCTTCGCGCCGTCCGAAGTTCGAGGCGCCGCACTGCGATGGTATAGACAATGAATCCGTCGTCAGCATCTGTCACGCGGTAGCTGCGTTATCCCTATCGTGCGCGTTCGCACCTGGTCACAGATCCAATCAAGCCGAGGAGGACCAACGCCAAGGCCTGACGGACCGCTGTCGCTAAACTGCTGTCGCTGGAAGTGTGGACTGGGGCGGTTTGCGTCCGCGTACACAAGCGTGACCGGTTGGTTGTCGATAATCAACGGTTGCGACGCTACACGCACTCAAGCACTGTCAGCACATTTCCATCCCGCGCGCCCCCAATAAAGTACACAAAGCGCACCAAACGCGTCCTTTACAGCTGTAGCCGTCTGAACCGAGTCAAAGTTGGCAAACGCGAAGCCCCGGTGCTCGCCCGTAGTCTGGAGGAAACAGCAGTCAACCCTTCAGTACCCCGGTCTACATCCATCTACAAAGCGACAGCAAATGACCAAAGACTGCACCTTGTGAAACATGACGCGGACGCTCGTGGGCCGAAACGCTTCGAGTGCGTGGAGAAGCTGAATATGGATCGCACCAAGCAGGGAGCGGTCGGAGAAGCACACACAAGAAGAGCGACTGTGAGTCCTCATCTCGCACACGGCCCAACACGCACCCTCGCGTCTCCGTCCTCTTGACAGGCAGGGGAAGGATCGCGAGCACTCGCTGTGCTAACGCTCATCCACGGCGCCATGCTGCTGTCTTTCGCCTCTCTCACAAAACTACCATTGGGTCTGTCACGTTGGGCGTGAGTCCTCGAACGATCAGTGTGGCGCTGGGGGGCGGCGCGGTCCACTGGCGCGGCGGGCCGTCTGTCGGTGCGTGGCTGCTTGGCACGAACCGCCGTGGGGAGCGAGAACGCGAGCGAGACCGCGACCGGGACCGCGAGCGCGAGCGCCGGCGCTCCCGAGGGTACGCGTCCTGGTGCTGCGGCTGGTGGTGGTGCACGGGATGGCGGTGATGATACGCCGTGTCGCGGCTGTTGTAGTCGCCCCGCGCGGCATAGTCGTCTCTCGCGCGGTCGCCGTGGCGCCAGCCGCCGCCGGGCGCGTCGCGCGGCGCTCCGGAGATCACCATCGCGGTCGTTGGTGCTGTTCGTGTCCTAGGTCCAAGAATGGGGCGCGTGTGCTTATAACAGTGATCTGAAGGATATGGAAGACAAACATATTGATTTAAGGATACATGGAGCTAAGTACGGTTGGGTGAATACAACTTAATTCAGTTGTTTTTCGTGCTTCCGAAGCCGCCAAAGCCCATCATGGCCATCATGGCTTCTTCTTCGGTTTGCTCCGCGGACGGCGGCGGAGGATCGGCCTTGTCTACCTTCTGCTCTTGGATACTCGTGTCTTGAGTGGGCGCGGCGCCGTTCTCGCGAGACGCATCGTTGTCGTCCGCCGCGGGTGCCTCGCCTTCTTGCTTCTTCGCCTTTTTTGCTTCCTTCCGCTGGCGCTTGCGTCGCGCTTCCTCCTCTTCGAGCTCGCGCTTCTTCTTCTCGTACTCTGTGATGCAGAAGTACGATTTGACGGGTCAATAAATGCCTCGTGCTCCTCGCCTATCGCAGCCTGCCTCACCTTCCATAGCGTTCAACTTCTTCGTGACGAGCGGCTCGTACTTGCGCTTCGCAGCGCTCTGAAAGCGGCTCTTCACGTCATCGACTGACGAGCGCTCCACACGCATACTATATCCAAGCTTTTGCAGATCTACAATAACGCATTAGGCAGTAAAAGAGTGAGCTACCCAGATCGATTCAGCACGAAGGGTCATCCTCAGCGCTATACGTACGGCGCTTGCCATTGATATGGTCAAGGTACGCGACCGAATCCTTGAGCGTGCACTCGCAGACTTCACAGAAGTAGCCATTGGCTTTGATAGCGTCGTCGCCCTTGATCACGCGCACCGTGCCGACTTTCTCCTCGAGCGTGACGCGCTCTGAGCGCGACGTGAGGAACGCGCGCGCCGACCCGGCCGGCCCCGCGGCGCCCTCGACCGCGGCCTTGAACTCCTGGCGGTGCGACTTGATCACCTTCTTCTCCGTCTACATACGCGCCGCATTAGCAAGATGATTGGGTACCGCCACGGAGTGGAGCAGCCAACTCGCACCTCTTCCTCCGCGAGCTGCCCGCTCGCGCGCAGCTGCGCGAGCCGCTCGAACTCCTCGCGGTCCCACGTTTGGCGCTTGACGTTCGCGACGCCCTTTCCTTTCTCCTGCTCATCCACCATACGCCCCATTTAGACACCCCATTCGGCAAAGCATCGTCGTGCACCGACAACACCTACGCGCTCCCCCATTTTCGTCGTCCCTGGGCTTTGACCACTCGCTCGGTTGGTCAGTTGGGGAAAGCAACATTGACCCTCACTAAGTACGCATTCTGAATGCGTACTTAGTGGGAACCCACAGCGCGTGCGATTCCCCTTATCCGGGTTTCCCGCCGACATCCACCCGGAACGGCAACATGGACGGCAAGGGCAAGAACGCGGACGCGGACCGCGTGTGGCTGGCGTTCCGCACCATGTGCAGCGCGCTGCGCACGTCCAACGCCGTGAAGCAGCGCCTAGCGGCCGTGCAGGGCGCGGAGGCCTTCATGGCCGACCCCAAGCACCGCGCGTACGTGCGCAAGTGGCGCGGCTGGGGGCTGCTCTTCGCGGGGCTCATCCACGCCGTGCGCGGCGACGTGTGCGCGTACCTGGGCGTGGACCCGGTCACGGGTGGCGCCCCGACGGGGAAGAAGCGCAAGCTCAAGGCGCCGGGCGCGGCGACAAAGACCAAGTCGCCCAAGCTCGCCTGGTGGCTCAACCTGCGCAACGAGCTCGCGAACGCGCACGCGCTCGACGGGCCGACGCTCCACCTGGACCCGAACGGCCGCGACTGCGTGGCGCAGCTCTTCGACTTTGCGCTGCTGGTGATCAACCGCGGCGACGGTAGCGACCCGGACCCGAACGCGCGCCGCGTGATGGGCGAACTCGAGCGCGCGGCGTGGCAGACCGTCGAGCACCTGGTCGGCTTCCGCGTGTACTGCGCCGTGCTCGAGAAGCGACAGTTGCAAGAGGCGATCGAGCTGGCGCTCGCGGCTATCGAGCACAGCGCAGTCTCGCACAGCAGCTTCCCGAGGCCCGGCTCGGGGGACTTTGCGTTGCTCGCGTCGTGTATCCACCTCGTGCTCAAGCACGCGCCGTACGATCTCCACGACTGGCTGCCGATGCTCGTGCCTTTTATCTCGAGCTGGTTCGGCACGCTGAACGAAATCGAAAGCTCTCGATCGACGCGCGCAGACATCGCACCGAAAATGGTGGAGATCATGACCGATTTGGGACGCTCATTCTTCACTTTCGTCGGCCCGCTGCTGCTCAAGCATGGCAACCCGTTGCTCCAGTACATCAAGCGGTCGTTCAAAAAAGCACGGCAAGCTCCACGAGCCCAGTTTGCAGCATTCTTGTCGCTTTTCGTCGAGCTGTTCGAGTACCACGCAGACAGTTTGGATTTGCACACCAATTTGGATCCCAGACGGCTGCGTCGCGATGCCAGTGCTCTGCAGTCGATTCTTCTCGATCCGGCTGTGTTGCGCGATGTACCCGTGCTATCCCACACACCCGCGGGGGCAACAAACACAGCAGTAGCAGCAAGCAGTGCCGCCATTGATGCACCGAGCATCGCCCTCGAGGCTTCGGGTGTGACATTCTTCGCGTGTGCTGCTGATGTTGTATTCTTCCACGACCGACTCCTCCAGAGAGTCATAGACGCCTCCAAATTTCAAGATCCGATGGACGCGCACCCAGACGAAGACGCAGATATGGCAGCTTCTCCGTCACCAGCAAAGAGATCTCTGGAATCGACCATGCCAATGGCATGGGAACAGCTACTGAACCAGATTATATCGAGTGAACAAAGTGAGGAATCGCAAGTCGGAAGCTCTAATACTCCTCTATCTCAATTCCGGGATCAGCACACGCAACAAGCTCAGCAGCATAAGCAGGCGAGACTACTTCAGCGGCGAAGTGTAGCACACATGCTGATTCTCGCAGCTGCTCTTCGAAGACATGGCATGTTTTATGCTGGCGAGCGGATTGGTGATTTGGTCACTCTCATGGATCATTTAACACAGATTCTCGAGTCTAAAGAAATCGACAAACGGCATGCCCTCGCGCTTCATCTGTTGTATGAGCTGGCGATGCTGTCCCAGTCAAACCCCGATTTGAGAAGTGAAATGTTCGAAGACTTCTGGGTGAAGATTTGGCAAACTCTGCTCCGACCGGACTTGCCATACGGCTCTGATCTTCGAGTTGTGATTGCACGCCAAGGTATAAGCGAATTGGTATTCAGCATCTTGCATTGCTGTGTTCGCTTTCGGCTGGTTTCGCATTCTGTGATCGTCAATTCAAGCACTCAACTTTGGTCGATTTACCAGCAAGGGTCATCGACGTCGTCGACATATCCCGTGAACTCCTCATCGATATCCATTGCTCCAATCGGTTTTTTGCTTGCATTGGTGCAAGTCGTGCAGCCGCCCTCAGACGAAGAATTCCAGCAGGGAGTTACATTGTCACGCGAAGACTTTCCGTCTCGGAGATCCCGCACTTTAGTCCTCACATCAGTTTTCGAGCATATCCAGTCATCGCTACTTCTCGAGGAGAGCAAGCCGATGGATACCAGTTGGGAAAATTACTTCTCGGTCCAAGGTGTTGCCCCAGCGGTCTATGCTGCCGCGATGTTGAGCTTTCTCGGGGTTTCACCTAATCCACTTCAAGATGCAACACTGCTGTGCTCCGAACTGGAGCCAAGCCTGTTGCAAGTTCTTGCAAATCCCCCAGTGGACGAGCGTGGTCACTCGGTTGGTCCCGAGCTGGACGGCTTCGGAGTTCATTTCGCTTTGCAAGAATGGGGATTGGCTTGGCTTGAGACGACCACATCCTTCATGAAGACTGAGAACTCACACCATCCGGATCGATTCGCACCACTCCTTGAATTTTTCCGCGGGGTCCACAGCGTGACGCCTGGCAACCAATCGCGAACAGGCGCCAAATCGGATGTGGAGGCGGCTAATGGATTCACACGATTGTCAATCCCAGACAAGCTGGCTCTGCGATCGAGAATGGACTTCAAGTATGACCCCACCTCTATATCTAAGCTGGTTGCAGCAAACCGTGAGGGAGAGGGCTCAGTGACAACATCTTTGAGCTCGATGGAGTCTGCTAAAGCAGAGATCGTTACTAAGCTCACTCAGATTTTGGACGATCTGTCCAACAAGCTGAACGCAGTTGAAGTCGACTCATCAAGAAAGTTGTGCCATCTCAACTCAATCATGACGGTAAGTAAAAAACACAATGCGGATCCACGAAGTCATCATCAGTGTCTCTAATTCCTGTTGCAGGTCTGTCTGTCACTAGGCTGTGCCTACGGTCAAGCTAAGGATGCCCCTTCCGTCGACTATAGACACGACGTCAGCGAATTACTCAGTTTCTTTTGTGTACTACTCCAAAAGTACCTGACGATTTTGGCGAGTCACTTCTCGGCTGGAACGGTTGACCATGCCCGAAAATCGACAATGGCGGCCTCCATCGTAACGCAGCAGTTGGTTGACTTCAATTCGCTTATCCTCGTTGTTCAAGGTGGCTCCACGCTCCAAAAGCTAAAACATCCCTGCGCCGACCCGATCGAACTGCGGATCCCTTCAGAGCTGCGATCGGCAATTCGAAAAATAGTGGCGGCCATCGAGGCATCTTTGGAGCTTATTTTGATGGACGAAGGAAGCAGTGGGCCGCCTCAGGCTCACCTCAACCATCCCAATTCGGCAATATCCTCGCGAGATGATTTCAACTCATCATCGAGATCTTTCGCTACCTCGAGCTCGACGCCCACAACAGGAGCGAGCTGGGACTGGGACTCTCATTTAACCGAATCGAGAGCTACACCCGCAGCGTCAACGGAAGATGACGACGATCTTTTGGGGTAAGTTGAGAAGCCTTGGTTGCGTGTTTGCTGAGACCGCTGACGATTGCTTGCTCACAGAAATGATGTCGCTGCATCGACCTCAAAACCAACATATCGCGCTACCCACTCATCTAATATCCTGAGTCTGTGGTCGCTTCGAGTCATATTGCTGTTGAAGAAAGAGAGTGGGCTCAAGGCTGTGAGAAAATACGGGCTGGAGCTGGGGTTTACTCCGGACTTCCTTGCCGGAGTAGCATCGCTGCTCTGTGGGGTATGTGGGTGTGAGAGCCTCGAGATCCTAGTGAAGATTCTCGTGACAGTAGACGAGGAAGTTGCTCGAGGAATTCGTCGTGGTGGAGCCAACGGAAACCCCGTGGCGGCAGTGATCTTGGACTCGGATTTATTAAGCGTGTTGAAACGATGCGCAATCATGCACGAGAACCGGAAGTTACTCCACAAAGAAGAAGTCCCAGAACTTCTGCTCACAACTGCACGCAGACTTGTCGATGCTGGCAAGAAAGAAGCGACAAGAGAAGGTTTGTCGGTTGCGAGACTAGCTGAAGGATCCACTTTGGAAGCATTTTTTCGTTTGGACGCCGACACCTTTCAGGACTTCATCGACTTGGCAATGTCGAGGCTCCTCGATCCTGTCATGGTGGTTCGTTTCGAGTCTGCTCGAGCCCTTCAAAGTCTGTTCTACATGTATCCAGACGGTGGTGATCAAGTGTTTCGCGACTTGTTTCACGTGCTAGCTCAGTGTTTACCCCCCAGTGCAGTCTCCACACACAATTCGAGCACCGGTGCGTTCGAAGGGGCAAGTGCGATGCATAATTCAGGCACAATCGAGACTTGCGTCATTGCAATGGCCACATTGTATGTGTGCGCATGCTCAAGTCCAACAGTGGTGCCGGAGGCTTTGCTCGTGTTTATGCGGCTAGCGACGTCAAACGAAGTTCCAGCGTACTCTCGTTCACGAATTTTGTCCGATTGGCTCAAACATATCGCGGTTTCGTACAACTACCCGTCGATCGGCCGAATGGTAGCGGACCACTTCTGCTTCCTCTGGTCACATCACATGATTTCCATTTCAGGCAGCGTGACGCTGCTGCAATCAGAAGAAGGACGGAAGCAAGCTACTCACACTAAGCGCATGGGAGGGACGGAAATCTTGAGTGCGTTTCCCGCAACACTGATGCTAGACAAGACTGATGACGGGTCTTCTGTGCGGAGGTACTTAGATCATGCCGGCGTGATCCTTCCTTCCGCAGTGCTTTACGACGTCACCCAAGGGAGCGATGCCACTGCGGCTCACGTCTTCCCTCTGGTCGAAGATCTCGCTCGCCTGCTTTTGCTGACACCAACGCCAAGTGTGAGCGACGAAGAAGAAGGGCACACTCAACGCCAGCTCTCGAGCTTCGTGGAGGAGCAGTTGATCACGGACCTATTCGCTCTCGCGTTTGTTCTCGAGTCCTGGTCTGTAACAACTGGTGGTAACTCGACTGAAGGCATAGGGGCTCACATGTTGATGCTCGCTGAAGACCGTGCCAGCACTTATGCTCTGACAATCTCCCATCTGGGGCATGTAGTTGTCAAGATGGCAAGGTTCTCAGTGTGGGATATTGTTGGAAGTATCAACCCATCAGCCTCCGAGGTGCCCATTGCATCGGCGGGTGGCGAGCAATGGCTTCAAGCGATGAAGATCATGAAGGAGAAGTATTCTGGTTTCGACTGGGCACGCATGAACCTGGCTGAACTTCTGTCTGAGTTTCACGAACTGCTTCTGCGCACGGCCTACTTCGAACCATTAGCATCGCGAGCAATCGAGTGTTTGTGCTTTTTTGTGACTGAGATCAAGGATGCAATCTCTGACTCGAGTCTCGCGAATGGCGCGGTGTTGCAGCAGCTTTTGCTTCACGTGCTTTTCGAGACTGTGAAGAATGTGAGACACCGAGACAAGCATTCATCGCGGAAACTGACTTTCGCCGTGCGTGATATTTGCGATCACTTCATGAAGGAATGCACCGATGCATTCGGGCGATACCTCAATTTCGTAGTCCAAGAGGTGGCTGATATCTTGGTCCGTTCAGCTCGAGACACAGACGCATTATCACTCGACGGCGATGACATGGCGAACTTTGAGTGGGTGATATTTGCGATATGCACCAACATGGCAGCGGGACTGGGCAAGTACATGGTGGATGTCGAAGTTGTGCCGGCAGGTGTGTCAGCATGCCTCGACAAACTTAACTCCATGCTCTCAACTTCAGGGGGAAGAGTACTGAAGGATTCCTCGTCAGACAGACGCAAATCTCTCGAACACGGAAACAAGAAGAGTGTAGCGAGTATGGTGGGTACTAAGTCGAGTCAAGAAGCAATCCACGAGATTGAGCAGTTCGTGCAGCGGGCCAATCAAGTGGGCGAGCGCTTCTACCATCCGCGTACCATCGCTATTGCTGATGCGCGCATCGTTGACCAACCCGAACGTAACGTCACCGACGCAGCTGGCATGGGGTCGCAACTTCAACTCCTCCGCGAACACGTCCGTGCCCTTCAAGGTTCTTTGCAGTCCAACGCGCGCGAAGAGATGATCGATGAAGAGAGGGAAGAAGCGGAGATGGTACAGAAAAGCGTTCTTGCGAAGCTTACTCGAACCTTGCTCACCCTGAGCACACAATTCGATAATGCGTCGGTGAGCACCGTTGTGAACAGTTCTGAGAACATTATCACGCTCGCGGATACACTTGGTGATATTGGGTTCTGGGATACCCACGATTTTGAACTCAGCTTCGGTGCAAATGAGCAGGAACTGGGCCGGCTATACCAACGGCATTTTCGTCGAGGAGCTTTGCGAGAAACGAAGTCCACGTTCCAGATTGAGATGTACGAGCACATGCTGCGGTATCTGAGCTCACTGCTCTTCGAAAGTGGTCGTGACGTGCGCCCAAGCTTTGAAGTCATTCACGAAACCCTTAGCTCAATCAAGAAAGTCCTTCGTCTTGACGAAGGCATGAAGGCTCTTTCGAAGTGCAAAGATCAAGAGCTCAAAATTTTTCTGGAGCCTTTTGTTCAGACATCACCTTCAAACTGGACGCCGGTGCTTGCCACTTCGTCCACACCAACGATGGCTAGGCTAGCTTCTCTTCGAGTGCTGTGGCGGGCCCATGATTCAACTTCTTTTGAAGACTGGATCTGCGGTCTCACCGAGGCGATGTCTGAGCGCTGTGTCGATCGGGTGCTTCGAGCGTGTTCACGTCTGGCGCGTCTTCGTAGCGATCTCGCGATATTCATGTTTCCCTATGTTTTATGGGCGATTCTGAAGAACACCGCACGCGACCCCAAGACAGCCGCAGTGGTCAACGAGTGCATTCGAGAAATCGTGTCGTCAGTAGCCCCAGCAAATCTCCCGAACGGACGAGTTGTGCAGCTTATAATTCACAGTGTCAATTTCCTCCGCGAGACAGAAAAGGCACTTTTCGTCGAGTCAAATGGCCAACGATCGGCAACAACGTCATCCACATCGGCGAAGAGATCAGCCACTACCGGTAACTCTGCCAACTCTACTCCTGTACGAACTCCAGACCCGACTAAACGCGGCACCTCGGATGAAAAATCTGCTGCGAAGCTGGCCTACTCATGCCTGGTCGATGTGGACCTTCTCCAGCTTGCTGAGGCTGCGATTCGAGTGAAGATGCCGTTCTCTGCGATGCAATTTGTGGAGATGTGGCTAGAAGACCGCCACCATGGCTCTTTGTTGTCATTGTCGTCATCTACTCTGTCCACAGCAGTCGAGTGGGACACCCGCGTTCGTACGATACTTGTGGACGCGTACAGTCAGGATGATGACTTGGATGGCATCTACGGGGTAAATGATGGGCGAACCTTTGGGTCCCAACTGATCACCTACAACCGTGAAGGCAATTTCGTCCAAGTACTACCACTGTACGATGTCACACTCCAGTTTGACCGAACTTTGACCGACGTCCACGTGCTGGAAGGCTCCTTACACGCGCTAAATCAGCTTGGTTATGAAAATATGTTACTTCAGCGACTGGAAGCGCTTGCAGCAAAAGGACCTAACACGGCAAAGATCCAAGAACATCGGTACGAGCTCGCGTGGAAGAGCTTGCAGTGGGATTCTCTCGACATAGGTGTCAGTTCCTCTCCAGAATATCCATCCGCTCAGTCGGGCCTGTACATGCATCAGCGGACACTGCATCAAGCACTGAAGACCTTGACACATCGAGATTTCCGCCAGCTCCGCCAAACGACTGCGACTGCTAAACAGCAGATCCTCCAAACTGCACGAGTTAGTCTTTTCGGGCTCGAGTCGACACAACAGTCCTTGGGAGCATTGCTTCAACTGCAGTCGCTGAGTGAGATTGAGGAATGCGCTGCAATGTTGGAAAGAGGAAACTCAAGTGGGTTGAGTCGTTTGTTTGAGTCGTGGCACCAGCGACATCTTGTTCAGAGTAAGAACGTGTTTGATGCAACACACAGCTTGCTCGCGCTCGAGGAGGTGCTGGCACAAGTGACTGATCTCCCCGAGCGCGCCAGCACACTCGCGAGCATATACTTGTCAGTCTCAACCCTCAGCCGACAAGCAGGGCGCGTGGCGGTCGCGTACAAAGCACACATGAAGTTGGAGGAGCTTCACAATCAAGGCAAGCTACAAGTTTACGACGAAGCGCTGTGGAAGATGGAGCGTGCAAAATTGCTGTGGAGTCAGAAAGAGACTCGCAGTGCGATATGGGTTGCGAAGCGCCTACAATCGGAGTTGGAGGAGCACCTCCAACGTGGCCCGGCTGAATCTGACTCTCATTTGAGGATGCTGCACGTCGCGTCGCTGACGATGATTGGCAAGTGGATTGCATCCCAACGGTCCGAGAATTCCCAGATGATTCTGCAAGATTACCTCCAGAAAGCGACCGATATCGTCGACTCTATGAGTGGAAGTGAGGTCAATGCGACACCATCAGACGCGCAACACGCCGCCAAGGCACACGTTGCATTGGCAGAATACATGGCCGAGATGTACCAACAAGTCGCTACGCGAGTGACTTCACGTGAGTGGCTGGCAGGAAAGCGTGTTGCTGAGGCGCGCCAGCAAGAACTTGCCGAGTGCTTGGCGATGAATGAAGCCAAACAGCACGACAATCGAGCGCACATTCACGCGCTCAACAAGGAGGTGCAGTACGATTACGAAGAGCGAACCAAGGTGGAGGCCTCGGTGGACCAATTTCTTGGCGGCGCGCTGCGTAGCTTTGGGAAAGCGCTGGCATTTTCGGCCAAATCGGAACTCTCGGTGGTCTTCCGCGTTCTCTCGCTATGGTTCAGCAACCAACTCAAGCCAAACGTGAATCGCGTCGTGCACGAAATCGTTGAGTCCGTACCATCGTACAAGTTTGTGCCGCTGTCGTATCAGATCATTTCACGTGTGGGGAGCTCGCTATCTGGTGGCTCCTCTTCGCGCACCGACGGCGACGGAGCAGTGCTTTTTGAACGCGTCCTGAGCGCCATGATCATCAAGCTTTGCGAACAGCACCCGCACCATGCGCTTGTGCAGTTGATTGCGCTGAAGAATAGTGGTGACGTGGAAGGAAAAGGCGCTGTCGAGTTCCGCACGAATGTCGGTGACGCCAAGTCTGAGGGCGCAAAGAAGTATATTGAGAAGCTTCGTAAGGGACAGCAGAAGGAACTGTTGGAGTCACTTGATGCTCTCTCGAACGCCTATATCCAGCTTGCGCTGTTCGACACACGCGACTACCACAAGCTCGGCAAGAAGATCCCGTTGGCGAACGTCAAGATCACAACGCTAGGAGGAAATGCCATTCCATTTGACCAGTGTCTGCGCGAACGATCCCGTCGGTCGAGTGGAGCTTCAGGCAGTAGTCGAGGGGCGATGCCCGCGGTGCTCACGAGCTCAGTTACGCCTCGGCCCGACATGGACTACTCCGGGGTGAGCCGCATGCTCTCATTCGACCCGATGTTTTCGATCACCGATAGCGGCATCCATCGCCCCAAGATTATCTACTGCTTTGGGTCGGACGGTGGGCGGTTCAAGCAGCTTGTCAAGGGCAAGGATGATATTCGCCAGGACCTCGTGATCGAGCAGGTCTTTGACACAGTGAACCAGTTCCTCAAAGACGACCAGACCACTCGAAAACGGAATCTCCGGCTGCGCACGTACAAGGTCGTGCCACTCTCACCGATCGCAGGCGTGCTCGAATGGGTCGATAACACAATCCCTTGGGGCTCGTACTTGGTGAGCCGCACCGGGAAGCGTCTGTCGGCGCATGAGCGGTACCACCCGCAGGAATGGAAGCACACCGACTGCCGAATGTACCTGAAGAACCAGCCCGACAAGTACGCGGCGTTCCAGACGATCCAGGCTAACTTCACTCCCGTGTTCCACCACTTTTTCCTGGAGAAGTTCCCGGACGCGGCGATGTGGTACAAGCGACGCCTCGCATACGTGCAGAGCGCGGCGGTGACGTCGATTGTTGGCTACATCCTGGGCATTGGCGATCGCCACTCGCAGAACATCTTGATCCACGAGGAGACTGCGGAGCTCGTCCACATTGATTTCGGCGTGGTGTTTGACCAGGGCATGGCGCTGTTCACGCCGGAGACCGTGCCATTCCGGCTCACACGCGACCTGGTGGATGGGATGGGTGTATCTGGTGTCGAGGGCGTGTTCACGCGGTGCTGTGAGGTGACGCTCCAGCTGCTGCGCAAGAAGAGCGCGTCGGTCGTGACGATCCTCGAGGTATTCGTTCACGACCCGCTGTACCGCTGGACGCTGTCACCGCTGAAAGCGCTCAAGATCCAGGAGGAAGGCGGCACGGCCGCGGTCTCGACGACCTCCGGGGGCGCTACTGGCAGCGAGACGGACGACAACTCGAACGGCGGCGTGGCCGGCGCCAACAACGACGCCGCCGCGCGCGCGCTGATCCGCGTGAAGCAGAAGCTCGAGGGCTACGAGGACCCGAACGGCAACGCACTGAGCATCGAGGGCCAAGTCAAGCAGCTCATCAGCGCTGCCCAGGACCCGCGCAATCTGTGCGCGCTTTTCCCCGGCTGGGCACCGTGGCTGTGAGCTGTATCAACGGACACGCTCTGGCGTTTGCTGCTTGCTGTGGTCTGTTCCGTATTTTTTGTAAGGTTTTTTTATTACTAGGTTGTTGGTCAAGAACAGAAAGCCTTCCGCAAGACCCTGGTGGAGATCGCTCCAACGGAGCCTTGCCTGCTGCCTATGAACTGCTTTACGACTGGAGGCCGAGCAGCACGCCGCCGTTCGAGCCCTGGGACGGGAGGTACGTGACGTTTCGGGACTTGGCGAGCGTCTCGGCGATCTCGCGAGCGGCGTCAATGCGCTGCACCTCGATGAAGCCGCTGCCGCTCTTGGAGACGGCGTCGGAGACGAGCTTGGCGGCCTCGGACTCACCCTCGGCCTTGATG